>JBBPRK010001052.1:0-15388 GCA_038093075.1 Boletus patriciae
CTTCCATTGTCGTGCAATCTTTACACCAACGACGCCGGTGCTCCATAGTTGGCTACAACGTCCAGCATTCGATCGCCAGCCAACCCGCGATGCGCCCACCACGTCGCATGCCTTCCAGAGATGCTTCAATGCATATCTTGGCGTGTCTGCATGCTGCCCGTCGTGGTCCGCGTCGGTGATTGGCAGAACGCCTTGTGAGCCAGAGAGAAGGCCGACGCGCTCGCTAGCCAATGGAGAGCTGTGTTCCTTGTAATGGCCTGGGATCGTTCGTTTGAAGATTGTACGTTGGTGAGCTCAGAGGGCTCATGGGAGCCCTCTTGGACCTGTCAAGCTCGATGCCGTGGAGAGACGTGAGCGTGGAAAACCGACTCCGACGTTCCGTGCACAGTACGCCCGCACACATACTTGCCCTATGCCTACTGCCACTTTCCTCACACAAGCCTGGGTGCAGCACCTCCTTGCACACTTTCAGTCCTCTGCCATCCTCATGGGATCTCCGTCTTGCGTCTCTCGACACTTCCTTGGATAGATTCGATGCTAGCTGCTGACACCATTTGATGCTGCAGACACGGGCGTCTGTGAGTGAGCCTTCGGACTCGGAGGCGCGGATGGTCACAGGCCCTCGAGTCTTCCATGGTCCTGAATATCGACCAGTTCAGTTTCGAAACCGCGTTTATCCTCGTCTCCAACTACATGTTCCTTTCACCCCGATGGAGTCCGATGGATCACCTTGCGCTGGGTCAGACTAAACCAGAGAAACATTCTCCACGGTTCGTCTGTTGTCCCCTTGGCATTTCCCGTTCCTCCCCGCGCCGGGGGGTTCGGGTATTGTACGGCACGTCGCCCTTCCCTTTCAGACGAGTCATAGCATGTCGAGATTTAAACAGGGTCTAGTGTTCACCATCAACCCAGCCAGTGAGTATCGCCCTCCACCTACAACACCGCGTTCTTCGATATCTCCTTCGTGACACCCATCTTTACCCTCTCCGCCTTCGGGACGTCGGACCATGTGACGCAGTTCAAGCCGAGCCGAGCAGGATATCCAAAGCGTAGATGTGCAAACGAACTCGCTCGACACGCCACGAACACAGGGTGTATCGTCTTCATCGTAGGCGTCCATCGACGCCCCACCCACCAGCTGCGGCCCGCCCGACCAAACCCTGACATGCGTCACCCCCCCGCCCGCCCACGTATCTGCATTTGAAATTGAATCCCCACACCACGACAGGCTATCCACGAAGCCACCATGCAAACTCGTGAGCATCGTCCAAAACGCGACGGTCCGGCAGATATTTTGCCCTTAAGCTGGACGCTGGACCGCTCACCCTCTCTTCTCCATACTCGTGTAACAGACCAACCCCGCGTTCGCTTATGGCTACCGCCTTCATATTACCCCCTGGTTTCTCATCTCCGTGCGTATCCCGCGCCAGACGTAATGCCTGCTCCGGGTCTCCAGAGATCCATGGGGTCGTCGCGTCGTTTGCTATGCAACGTTGCGTTGGGACTATGCAGCAATGCTACGAACGTGTCGGTCTGTCAACGACAGATCCAGACTAGCCGTTGGTCGCGTAAACGGCACAGTGTTTCAGGTGTTTCAGGAATTTCGATATCCCTGCGACGGACCTTGACACACGAGGCATATTTGGCGCATGGGCCAACCACCATAAATGAACATGAATGGCACCTCGTGAGCCTGTGGTGTCATACCCCCCCGCGTCGTCGACGCGGACCGCCCGTCTCACACAGCTAAACCCGCGGAAGCGTCAGAAAAACAAACTTGAAAACGAGGTGGTGGTCTATGTAACGCCCCGACGGTGATTACGAGTAAAACATGGATAGTACGACAGTACGACGTAGAGCACCTATTATTATGTACCTAGTGACCCATCGGCACTCGAGTCGTTACCCCGAGCCAATCGATCAATTACATCACTAGTCCAGTGTATGAGTGCGACGACAACGCGGACCATGCGGTGGAAGAAAAGAACTCGAAATCTCTACGAGCATTGGTTCCATGTGGGTTGTGTATATGCAATGGGCGGGGAACGGACAGCAAAAATCGCCGCCATGAGGATCCGGGCAGGGATGACGATGAAGGAAGGAATACGCGGAGGACGGCACGGGTTACACGCGAAAAAGGAAAAGAAAAAAGAGCCATACTCGACCCAAGGTGTTGCGCATAGAAATGGGGTTTCGTGATTGATCCATGATGGTCTTCATTCCGAATGTATACAACGGACGGGTGGGCGACCTAGCGGAAGGTCAACCTAAATGTATTTCAACAACCCCGACCCACCGAGGCCGGATCATGGCCAACATGCCCGGCCGGGGTGGTGTGTTCGTAGGTTGGCTACCGAGCGTTGCCTGTCACTGCAACTGCGAACCATCCATGCGGAATCCGCCCCGATACCGAGGCCGGGCCGAAGCTGCATCGCAAGCGCATTGTCAAATTCGGGAACGGGAGAACGGCGAGCACGACGGTGGGGTGGATGAGTGGCTGAGGGGTGGAATCGATAGCCCCTTGGCATGTGGACGACCCAAGCGCGGGAGAGTCGATCGCACGGACCGACCAGGCGGGGCGCGAGACGGGGGAGGCACACAATTCGCACATCAGAGGCGTACGGCGATCACTTGTCTGTTGATCGAGTGGGTAGGATCCCAAGGATGGTACAGGTGGTTCGTCGAAATGAGACTGATGAGACACGTTATCTTCGAGTGGGAGGTCATGAATGAGTGGAAGAGGCGTCATATCAAGCGCATCCTGGTATTTCTCGCCGACGTCATCCAACTCCGACGCCATATGCGAAACAGCGTCGAAATAGAGGGGTTTGACTCCCGGGTGCAAGCCATGCCTCTGAGCAGACTCTTCTTCGGCATCGAGGAGGCATTCTTGCCCGGCTTGCGTTTACAGTAGAAGACAACCTCCACTCAAGAGATGCTGCTCGGCTGCTGCACTCCTGGCACCTCGGATGCCTCCAGAAACGCGGGAGTAAATCCCATATTATCTTTGACGCAAGCATTTGGGACCGTACCGACTTGGTGATGCACAGCGTCAACGTGATACAGGCTAGAGCCAGGAACGCGGCGACGCAGGAGAACGCCAAGACTACAAGCGGAGCAGAGGGAGATTCGTCTGTCGGAGACGGAGGGTCGTGTTGTTTGTCAATCACGGGCTCTGAAACAGCCGGTTCGTCAGTGTGTCGGCGGTTTCGTCTGGGAGAGCCTCAAACAAAGGTTGACGCCAGGTGAAATTTCGAATGAGGCTATGGCTGCGACGCTTTCGGTGCCAAGTTCCGAGAGGTGCTCGATCTGTTGCTTTGGCTTTTGAAAATCGAAGCGACCAGCGACCAGTTTCAGGTCATCTTTTCTGCAGACGCCAGAAAGCAACCACGTCAGTCACCGCCGTGCGACCTGTGAAGCAAGACTGGAGCATGTGTAAGTGCCCGACCGAACTGATTCAACATGGTGGGCGCGCGGACCGAGGCAACGGATACACACGTCCACTCGGACTCCGCATACTCTTGTGCCACCTGCTTTCGGTTTTCTCGCACCTATCACCTGAAGTATGGGTGGAAGGGACCTTCGGCGGGAAGACGGCGATGTAGTGTGAGTGGACAACGTCCAGACTTCCCACGCTCTGCACTTCTCCTTGGATAGATTCGATGTTATCCTGTGACAGCGAACGGGCTTTGGGGAAAAGAGAGAGGCCTTCTACGACTCGCAGGGCCGTCTGCCAACGTTACGTGCGTCTGCCTCCCTCTGCATTGACCCTGCTGCTGATCGGCTTGTAGAAAGGATACCCGTCTGGATTTCACTGTCATGGACGGGTTCATGTCCCGCGTGCTTTCTGCCATCTAGGAGGATGGGACGAGGGCTTTCAGAGTGTTTCCACGCGAGTCGGGCATGTCGTTTGTATTTGCAGAGACTCGGAGCTGCCACTGATGTGGTAAGTAGGCAGCCGTGTCGTTCGTCGTCGGGTTATGCTGACGTGTTTCGTTTTCGAGGTGCAAACACACCTTACCCGACCCTATTCCGTCGTTTCGCTTGGTCCTCCATTCTTCGCTTCGTATGAAAGCTATCCTCGCTCGCATGTGCCCGTACAACCAGCATACCCTCTTTCCTATCAGAAACTACACCGGCGTGCTGTTGAGAGGTATCCAGAGTCGTGGACAGCATCATCGCAGTCTCTGGAAGTGCAAGCAGCAGAGGGCGCGAGGGGGAGTCAAGAGCAGTCAAGGGAGTACAAGCCGAGGACGTCATGTATATATCCAGTCCATCCCCACCATAATCTACATGACAGAACCCGTTTTGATCATGGGTTTCAGTGTTCGAGCCAAACATGGTCGACTATCTCAATGATGGGATCATGATCATGGTGGAGGAACGCCAACGTACCTTTGAAGTGATTTGCAAAGACTGGGAACGGTCCATCTCGCTGCCGGTATGCATTCGTGTTCACTCCGGACCCTGTGCTGACCATCGTTCACGCTGCTCGTAGCGTCGCGCCCGCCGGTCATGCCCAGACTCAGGTCGCCCAAGCTGCTGATGAAACGCGCCGTGCCCCCGTCATTTACGGCTCTTGCTGTCGGTGACGATTGTCCCGCGCGCCGTCGGTGCAGGTGTGGGTGTCATGCAGGGGATCGTGATGTTGAACCGGTCGCAGCGGTGGGCGATGGTGGTGGTATCGACGGTGCCGGTGCCGGTGGGGACGAGGCGCCGGGCGGGTATGAGAGCTTCGGAAAGGGCGCGGCGTTGTTTGAGGTTGGTGAGGATGACGACGTCGTTAGGTACTCGGGGCGAGGCGCGTTGCGTGGAGATTTGGAGTATATATCCAGGACTTTACATTGTGCAGTAAAAGGAACCCCTCTTTTCGTTTTCTCATCTCTCCTCAACTCATCCCCGTCGACGAGTTACTCACTTTTGCTTTTTCTTTGCTACCACCTCTCGTAAATCGTTTTCTTCCACAATGGATCCAAGCTATCGCAACAAGAGTGAGTTGAATCCGTCGTTCCCCCTTGGTTACGAGTGCTGACTGTTTGTCGCAGAGATTGTCGACCTGACCGATGCAGAGCTCACTGCCCTCGGGTTCATGGGCGACAGTGCGTGTATTTATCATCACAAGCGTCCATTCCTCGCTGATTTTTGCCCTCCCACCTTGTAGACGTTGCTCCGGGTGTCAAGCGTATTGTCGACAAAGTGAAGGCATCCCCCGATAAGCTAGGCAGTAAGTCTTCCCATGTTCCTTGCTTCGCCTTTCACTTCTCGCTTACTCACACGTTCTTCCGTTTTCAGGCGTAACCTGCTTTATGGTCGAATGCCTTAAGCAGGAGGCAGGCCAGGGTGCTCCACGAGACGACGCTACTCAGCCGCCCGACTCTCCTCTTTCTCCTACCTCTCCCACTCTCAGCGACGCCGAGACCCTCTTCTCCGTCCTCAGCAGCAACTCAGACGCCCGCACCGTCGTCGCCCCCGATCTGATCTCTGAATACGAGATGAACTTCTACTATCACGGCATCTCGGGCAATCCTCCTAAGCTCTTGTGGCGCTCCAATCTCGAGTCGGATCCCTTCCCCCCTCCCGGCACCAATTTCTACAAGATCCCCCAGAAGACTGCTCATGGCGTCTTCAAGACGCCCCTTAACGAGCTGTGGGACGACACCGTCGTTCCTCAGATCAAGGCGTCGATGAAGAACCGCGGTCTCATGTACTCTGCGATCGAGGCCGCTCGGTTCTCGATCGTCGAGGACGGGAGGGAGGAAACTTTTGGCCCCATCGTCATATGGATCGCTGTTCGTCCCAAGACCACCAACGCCGGCGCCGTTCGAGACGCCACTCCCGGCATTTTCGACATCCTCGCTGCATCCCAGATCACCGGTGTCGTCGTGGAGTGGTACGAGGGGTCGGTTGTTCGCCTTGCTGGTCAGCCTCTGATGCGAGTCGGATCCAGGACTTCACATTGTTCAGTGGGAACAACCAATTCGGGCTCGGTGACTGTCTTCCAAGACCTCGTCACTGACTTGGTGAAACCCCGAGAGCGGTGCTAGTAGTCTAGCACCGCGCCTGGAGACGTTGGACTTCGCCGACTCGGAAAGTGGAAAGGCCTCTGCCCTGCTGACGAGGAGCCTGAAATTTGGCGCCCATCCGATTCCACCTAGCAAAACCGCTCAGCTAGCTAGCTCGCCCAGAAACCTCCAGCCAGACCATCCTCAGTCCATGAGCCCACCTCATGGACTTACCCACTCACATCCAGGGGCCTCTTATCCCCTTCCACTCTCAGGTAGTCCCTCTGCTTCCTCTGCGTCGTTGCCACCCCGTGGTTCAGAGCCTTCGTGTCCAGGCGCACAAAACCCACCCCGCCACTCTCGCGAGACCACGATCATCTCCAATTCCACCGCGCAGCCCAATCCATCTACTTCAAAGCAAAAATACATCCTGCAGGACCTGGACGCCGACCAAGATCCAGAAGCAATGGCTTTCATCGAACTACTCAAAGACGCGTCCAGACAAGTGGACCAGCACTCGAAGACGAAACGGCGGGAATTTCAAAAGAACAAGGAGCCAGAGCAGTCCCTGGGAAAGATTGGCATCGATGACCGCACGGGCTTGGACACCCACAATTCAAGCGCACGCCCCCTCATCGAAACCTCGAGTGCGTCTGCCATCTCGTCGACAAAGGCACCCGAGAAAATATTCAGCACCTCCATGTCGGCTTATAAACCGAAAAGTCTACCCCAACTTCATTGTCGAGCCCAAATCTGAACTGCAACCTTGAGCTCGCTCCCGTTCATCTGCTACCCGCCCGAGCGTCTAACATTTCCAGCGCCCATCACGCCACTGCTCGCGGGGCGTCGTCGATCTCATAGAAACTGATAGTGGGAGAGGCCTATATCCGGTCGGATCTCGCGCGCAGATACCACCACGTACATGGAATTGGATGACGAAGACAGTGATGTGGGTTGCACATGTCGTTTTTCACATTGGAGCCTCCGCCGCAAATTCGCGTCCCGGCGTCCAAACCGAAACAACAGCCAAACTCAGCGTCACGTCCCCCAGCACCGACGCAGCTCACCCGTACCGTTCCTCCGCCGCCCCTCGTGGCAGCGCTACCAAAGTGACCGCGGTCGAGATAGCGGCGCAAGGGAGTGAGGACGCCGACTGGTCATTCGATGTGTCGTTTGATGTGGACGCTGACGCTCTGGAAAGCGATGATGGCGTATGATTGGACACGATGGACAAGCCTGGTCTAGTCCGTCGCCATTCACAGGTCTCTTGTGAGGTCATGAATGCCTCGTCCTACTGTATTACTCGTTCGCTCAACCCTAGCCATGTTTTGTTATTCACCTGTATCTCGATGTCGATTGGGGGGGTAGAGATTGCCCGACCAGAAAATGAAGCCTGAGAAGCGGAGCTGCAGAGCATCATGGCATCGGACAGAAAACGTCGGCTGAGGGTCGGCGATCACGGTGTTCCGAACGGTACTCGCTTATATTCGAGAAAGCAGACGCGCGCACAATCAGAATTCATGCTCATCGTGTGAAACGACGCAGACTAAGGGGCTAAACTCTTGAATCCAGTCACCTGCGTCAATGTTGCCCATCTTCAGTGCTCGACCGCAAACACAACACCCATGCGCGCAACTTGAACCTGACCGCGATCGAAACGATGGCGTCGCGCCCTTCTTGCTGATACATTTATTGCACTGCCAGTTCTAACACTGTAAGCTAAAACAATGAATACGCGCCATGATGTGGACCTCCGTGGCCGGGGGCTGAGAAGGACCGCTGCCTTTTTGTGCTAAATAGGACATGAGGATTCACGACATGGACTACCACCACTAGAAAGAGACACACATGGTCCACCTTCTTTGCACCCGCGGGCTTTTGTGCGCTACGAGAAGCATCTTTACTGATTTGGTTGGGGTCTGCAACCTCTATGTTTCCTTTACGCTACGACGCAGGATAAGCAATGATGCCAACGAACGAACTGAACAACGAACCCACTTGACAATTCTGGAAACCGTTCGCTGAGATGTTTCGTCAGACATATGTACCACACACATGTTGTCTACCAAAGAAAGCAACACTCACTCGCTGGCGTCTCGCTTCAGCCATCGTGGGAGGTCCGATTGGCGCTGTCGGCCGTGACTGGAAATCAAATCGAAGATCGATGGGTAGACTAGACTTCGTGGAAAGTTGATCTGGCGGTTGCGAAGCCTGGTTCTTGTCAGTCTTCTTGAATTTCATCTGAACCCAACTTTTGAACCCCAGTGTGACTCTAGATGACTCGCCAGCATCACGAGGTTTCTCTGGCTCTGGAGGCAAGGTCACAGGCAGAGGCTCTGGCAACTGCGGTGTGGGCTGGAGCGAGCGTTCAACTTCGCGCGGCCCGGCAGAGGATGCCGGGGACGGTGGCTCGAACGACGTCAGCACGAAAGCAGGAGCATAGTCAAATCACCACAGACCTCATCATAATTAAATAGGGCTGTGGGTGTACTAGACGGCAACGCGACCTCACCCCGTCATGAAAACCAGCGTCGAAAAGGAACGTGTCAAAGTTTTACCTCGAGCAAATCATCGTCACCGTCTTGGCGGTGGGTCTCTGACTCGGGCGGACTTGACACCGCGGCCTGTTCCTTGTGTAGGAATGCACGAGTCAGTGCGACTCTTTCGTGACAGTATGACAAACTCATACCTGAGTCCTATCTTTGGGTCCTTCCGATTCGGGTTCTTCTTGAGTAGGTGCCTAGAGGACATTATGTGACTTGTCCGACAAGCTTGTGAATGCATAAATGCTTACACGGAAAGAACCATACGAGTCCGGAATGATGTTGTTGAGATTACGGGTGGTGATGTTCCCAACTTCTCCTCCCGTCGCAAGATAGCTGCAATCTGGGGAGAGAGCGATCGATCGAACATTTTGGCTGTCCCCGATGACTGGGCCAATCTGAGCGAGTGTGGACGTGTCCCAAAACAGATGGAACGGCCGGCGAAGGTAGCGAGGAACTTTCCATTGGCGGCTAGAGCGATAGACGTGACTTCGGCGTTGTGAACCTGCGATTCAGCCAGTTGGGATCCGGTGGACACATCAAAAGACTTGATTGTACGATCGCGAGACGCTGCAAAAAAATTGTTGCCCGTTATTCGACCACGCAAGGGGAGTCATCGGCAACCATGGAGATATGTGAATTTTGATGGTGGTGAGTTGGTCACCAGTGCGACTGTCGAAGACGCGAATAGAGTGATCCCTGACCGCGGTAGCGATGCGTTCGCCGTTCGGGGAGAATTTACATGCTATTGGAAAACAGTTTGAATCAAGTAGCTCTTCGCGAAAAGCGATTGTCCCATTACCTCGGCATCCTGGAACCCGCTTCCCTGTGCGGGTCCCGAAGACCAGTTCATTCTGGAATGATACGTGGTTCCGGAGACGTTACTGAAGCCAGACGTTGACTGCGCTATATTCTCTGGTGTTGTAAACTGACACTCGAGTGAGTCTGAGATATCCTTACTCATGAGTTGTTCCCCTACCGCGAGTACTTTTCTTGGTTGTTTCGATTCTTCGGCCTGGAATACGTGCGTGTGCACTCCATTGTCCGCTGGGGACATCGAGGAGGCTCTGAACATGCTGGCAGGAGAAATGGCGTCTGTTGGACAACGGGATATCAGGATAGGTGTTCGTATTCCGAGAGTTTGAATGTTTGCGAGAAGGGGAGTTGGTGGGGGATCCAGAATCGATCGCCTTTAAGTGACCAGAGTATGCCTGGGGTATGAGGGCACGCATCCCTTTGGATCTCTCCGAAGAGATGTGACGAGATAGGAATGCGGTTGAGCGCTGAGCGCTGAGCCCTGCACATCACGCTGTGGATTGGCTGTGGACTTGTCAGGATTACTCGTTGGAATACTGCGATCGCTGACGAACCTCTCGCGAATCGATGCGTATCTGGGACTAAGGATCCACCGAAAGGGAATTATCAACTCAGCCTACTCGACGACCTTATTCACCCCGGACCCAGTGCCGTCCATCGAGGCTCACGTTGCTTCTTGCGTCGCGCGATAGGTCAGGCCCGACCGTCATCCCCAGAGCCAGGCCGCCGAGGTTCGAACTCGCTTCCTCGGCTCGCAGAATCCCCCGCTGACGAAACGCACCGTGCTCGCGGATGTGCTCTTGAGGCTGCAGATGACGATAGTCCCGCGCGCGGTGGGCTCCATCAGCATGGGTGTTGCAGCCTGAGGGGGTCGCGCTATTGAATCCGCAGCGGCGGGTGGTGGTGGTGGTATCGACGGTGCGGGTGCCGGTGGGGACGAGGCGCCGGGCGGGTATGAGAACTTTGGAAAGGACGTGGCGTTGTTCGGGGTTGACTGCGAGCGTGAGGAGCCGGAAGCGGAAGAGGGAGGCGGTGGTTGCAACACGACGCCGGGCGAGGTTGCGGAGAGTCGGATGAGCAAAAACGGGGGCGCATCAGTGGCCCGGCTTGCAGATGGCCTGGTTTCGTCCAACCGGACAAATCCCTGCAGGGACAACACACGCCTCTGCTACGTCGTCAAAGTGCTGGATCATTTACTCTCCCTTGACTTCTCGCTGCAGCTCATTCAAGACGCGATCAAGCGCCTCGATACGTTCACCGCGTATCTTGACATGACTGACATGCGCGTGCGCAAGACGCTCGATGAGGTGTTCTGCGAGATGTTGGGTCCACTCGGGGCGGGGCACGTTGCATGGGGATTTGGAATGTATGTCGAGGATTTTACATTGTCCTGTTCCGTTCAGGCCTCAATCCCAATCTAAACCCAAACTCAAATTCGCTTGCACGTCGCAGGCGCCAGTGCGAGAGAAGAAGCTGTTCGAGAATACGCTCAACGATTGTGTCGCCTCGGGGTCAAATACTGGGACACAGGTGTTGATGAACCAGGTGCGTCGGGGACGGTTTACGGCATGTCGCGACAGACAACTGACGACGCCGGCCTTCCTTGTGCCGCTGGTACCCACCCCGGGTCGACCACATCATCCGGACATTGACCCAGCCCTTCGCATACTGCCCACCCGAGGACGCCCCGCTTGATCTCTGTCGACGAGGGCTGTCGCGAAGCGATCCGGTCCCTTGAAATGCACTGTAAACTCCTCAAGGGAAGTACAAGCAGAGAGGTGATGAAGGTATTCTATCAGGAAGTCTGGTTACGGTTGTTGGCGTGCGTGTCTGCGTAAATGAATGGAACGCCCATGCATATATGCTGATGTGAACTCGGAATCGTATGCGACAGGATATTGCAGAAACATATGAAGCGCCAGATCAGCTCGCTCAACGGCGACTTTTAGGTGATCGCGGATCTGAACATGTACCATGTGTTGATAATTCTGCAGCGGTATAACGTCAATAATCCCGGTGTATTCCAGTTGCCAAATCTCCTGCAGACAGAGGACGTCGCCTCAGACTGGTCTGTTCCAGCCGGCGATAAAGAATAGCCTGGCATAGTGGCGCTGTATGCGAGGATCGTTGACTAGGGCGTCCACCGAGACGACAGTACGCCTCGCTGTCCGCCCCCACTCCTCTGATCACCCAATCCGCACTGCCGCACTGCCGCATAGCTGGATTCCGAGTCCAACCGGAAACTCGCCGGACGAGTTCCTGAGGGAGCCCGAGTCTGCTGACTGCGTCTTGGACACGCTTCCTCAGCTCGTCGATCCGCAGAGACTGGTGGTTGTTATGTCCCAAAGCCGATACAAGGTCTCCATGATCCATGTTGTCCGTTGCGGGCCCAGTGGCAGCGATCTTTGTTGAGACCTTCTTTCTGGCATCGGACGGACTTGAGAAGAACAGGCTTGTTATGCAATTGGCTCTGCCGGATACCGCATGATGACGCTGAGAGACGATAGAAGCATTCAAGTCGCGATAGTGGACGACTTGCGAGGCAAGCTTTAGCGGAGACGAGACAGATAATTCTAGGGCAGGTTGGTAGGATGCGCGGTGGCAATGGTGAAGGTTGGGGGAAACCTCGAGTGTCATGGAATACAAACGTACTCTGGGGCTTCGTGTATGGATCCGGCGTGTCTCAGTACCGTCACCCCCCATGGATGTAGGGGATACATTCACGACGACGCCTGTGTCATCTGGAAAGGACCCTTCCTTGCCTCGTCCACAGAAGCCACCTCAAAGCAAACGGGCCGCACCACATTTCTCCGACTCCCTAACATCCCCTCCGCTTCGCCAGCGTGGTCTGCGCGACGTGGCCCTCTGCATGGACACCGCATGCGAAACGTACCTGAGGATGTTTTGCACGGCGAGTATAGGTGCTGGCGATGGCAATACGACTCCGAGGGGCGTCTCCATCGTCGACGCTCCCAAAGGGAGAAGTGACGACACGAATGGAACTGACAACGTGGAAATCGGTGGATTCGTGGTCGACGTCGACGTTCAAAGCACATCCTGCACGCAGGCATACAGGCAGTTCTTCCACAGGTGGATCTGAAGTTAGCTCGAGCGAGGGCATTGGCATAGAACATGCATCATACCATTGATAGTGCCAATATCCCGCTTGTGAATACGTATCTTCTTGTCTTTGTGGATTTCGAGCTTGATTGGCGACGGTAAGTATCAATGCGGCGACGGCACTCGAGTCTCTCCAGCCTCTCCAGCGGAGGCGGGTCGCGGGGGCCCAATGTGTTATCCAACACTCGGTCAGGACCTGAGAAGATGATTGCAGTATGACAAAGAGGCGAACAAACTCGGCGCACGAGGAACTGAACCAACAAGTAACCCGACAGTCGACCCCACGCCCACACCAACACCAAGATTTCCCACCATGTACTATTAATAGATCGCAGAACGGGCCTGGCCGGGGGGCAACCGCATGTTGGCTTCTTCGACTCTTTCACCTACCACCTCTCTCTTCTTGTCATCGTATATTCACCACCTTCACCTACAGCGCCATGGATACAGCCAACACAGCTCAAGATATCGGGTACGTATCTCCATAATCCCGCTGGAAATGTGCTGAACGTGGTTCTAGGGCAAAAACAATCACCATCAAAGGTGGGATTGCAACGCTAGACCTTCTATTGTATGCGAGCTAGCTTTCTTCCAGACATCGAACTTCACACTCCAGCACCGCGCAAACTCCCGGTTGCGAGGCAATACTACGTCCAATTTACCATAGGCGATACCTCGCGGTCGACGAACACCGTAAAGGAAGCAAAAGGTCGCACCTCTTGGGATGAAAATTTCTATTTGTGGGTACACGTTCTTTCCCTTTCGCCAGAGAACTGAATATTGTCAGTGACGCGAATGATCACTCCATCCTCCTCGCAAATGTCTACCAGAAGCACCGTGTCAAAAAGGACACTCTGGTTGGAACATTCACTTGTACTATCGGTGAGGTATTGGGAAAATTGAAGCATGGCGGTATGAAGATATTGTGTATAGCATGGTCTACTAATCCGAACTTTGCGATCAAAGTGCTTGAAGACACTCTTCATACCCCCGATGGGTCCGATCATTCGGGGATTACGATCAAGTTCGCATTGGCTGCTGTGCCACGTGAGGATGTTAATGCGGACGAACGTCAAGCTACCGATGCCGTCACCAGGGCGGCGACTGCGGTCAACCCACTGAGCTCCACCCCCGCGGCGGTTGGGCTCTTCAGTTCGACTGTCGATGCCGGCACAAACGTCATGAACGAGGTACAGACGTTCGAGACTACGTGGGACGTTCTGTTTCAGAGGATGGAGCTCTTCATCAAGATTGTGGACAGTATTGCACAGGTATTTGATGCTCAGTGTCTCGACTCCCTCATGGTCTGAATGTCATACAGATCCATCCGTATGTGTCGCTGGCCTGGTCTGTTATATCAGCTGCGAACCGGGTCTGTCTGTTGCTCGATCGTCATAGAATTGTTGGCCGCTGATGATGTTTCATACAGGTATTGGTAAACCAGAACAATCGGGACAACCAAATAATTCACTTAGCAGGCACGATGAGCGACGTCTTGGCGTTCGTTCATGACGCCGAGCCCTTGAAAACCATCAAAGAGCACATCAAGACCATCACGCTCCTTATCCAGCAGGTGACGGAGTGCGGGTACTTCATCACCGAATACGTTAAACAAAAGAACTTTTGTCAGTCGCCGCTGGCTTCACAGTGATCAATGCTGATATATGTATGTAGGGATTCGGACTGCAAAATACGCGATGTCCGACATCGATGCAAGGATCACTGGTTACGAGAACAAGTTCCGAGAACTCAAAACCGCACTGGTGGAGGGAGTTACAGTGCAGACGGGAGTTACCGTCGTTCGTATGATGAACGTCGTGAAACACGCCGGTAGGTCCGACCTCCTGGGACTGCGGTCAGATGTTCACAGACCTGGAATACAGCGGAATCCATTGACCTGAACGACATGCCATATGCGTACGGCGCTAGGTTTGAACTAGAGAAGGGTTGCCTGCCCGGGACACGCGAGTCCTTCCTCGGAGAAATTTGTGACGTTCTCAACAACCCCAACGAAGATGCTCCGCGAGTGTGCCTCGTGACTGGCGTCGCTGGATCGGGAAAGTCTGCGGTTGCTCGCTCGATCGCTCAACTGTATGACGGGCAGGAGCGGCTGGGCTCGTCATATTGCTTTGCCAACTCTGACGTCGCGAATCGCAACCCGAGAAATCTTTTCAGCACTATTGCACGTGACCTCTCCGATCACGATCCGCAGTACAAGTCCGCCCTCTGGCAGGTGGTGAAAGATAATCGAGCGCTTCGCACGTCACAGTCCCCCATGGAGCAAGTCAAGAGGCTGATCATCGAACCTAGCCAGCACCTTCACGGTATCGGGCCCTTGGTGATCGTCATCGACGCTCTCGACGAAAGTGGGGATCAAGCCAGTCGCCGACAGCTTCTACGTGCCATCTCTGAGCAAATTTCCCAAAATGCTCTTCCTTCCAACCTTCGTTTCCTCATCACTGCTCGCCCGGAAAGCGACATCCTCGACGAACTTCCGCCTGGCCCCCAGATCGCCCGTAAACAAATGGGTAGCGTCCCCAAGGATATTGTTGACGAAGATATCCAGAAATTCATCCATCACTCGCTTCATCAATATACCGAACTCGAATCTTTCTGGCCGGGCCAGGAGTGGTGTCGACTACTCGTCCATCATTCCCAGGAACTCTTTCAATGGGCTTCCACTGCATGCAACTTCATTCGAGGAGATGGTGCCGTCGGGCTCGAGTTACGCGAACGGTTTGAGATAGTACTGCAAGTCGACAACAACGAAGGTGTCCACCCGCTAGACAAGCTTTACCGAACCATTCTAGAGCAACAGTTTACGTTGGAACGTGCTCAACGCCGCTTCCGGGAGGTAATGGCCGTTGTACTTTCCCTCAATGAACCACTATCTATCACGTCCCTCTC
>JBBPRK010001053.1:0-15380 GCA_038093075.1 Boletus patriciae
GTGTTCATTTTATTTTGGTATCTCAATGATCTCAATGATAATGCTAGATAATACCAGATAATGGCTGATATTCTATGAAAGTAAGATACAACTGACCATACACATACATGTGTTATTGTACTGATCATCTTAGCCAAGTTGCTATAGATTATATGAATGATCTACATAGTCATATAGATATATATTATCCATTTCAGAATAATGGCATTTTTGACCAATGCTAGCAATGCTCTCAGGGATTATATAGTATGATATATTGTATAAGGATTTGCAGGGTAGTTAAAGTCATACATATATGAGATTAGCTTTTGATTAAAAGTTTCCTGATGTTGCTATCACCACCAAACTCTTGACATCCTTTCATCTGCAAACAGATGGACAGACTGAGATTGTCAACAAAGAGATTGGGAAGTTCTTACATATCTACTGCTTTGAAAAGCAAGACTCCTGGTTCACCTGGCTGCCAATTGCCCAATTCTCCATAAATACTAAAAAACACACTTTGACCAAGAAGTCACCCTTCGATATGACCCAGTCATATCTTCCCCATATGGGAATAGAACCCATTAGCTCTGATAAATCCCCAGTGGCTTAGAAGTTCACATCAGAAATGGAAGATGTAATCAAAAGCATAAAAGCAAATATGAAACAGGCACAGGACCAGATGAAGTCCAATGCCAACAAAGCCTGATCAGCAGTGCCTGATCATGCTATCAGCCAGCAAGTCTGGCTATCAACCAAAAACCTGCGCTTAATGTGTGCATCACGAAAGCTGTCTGAGCAATGGCTAGGACCCTATACTATTGTTGGCTTAGCAGGACCCAATGCTGTTGAATTAAAATTACCCAAATCAATGCAAATCCACCCAGCAGTCAACGTTTCTTGGGTAAAACCCTACCGTGACCATCTAGAAGGACAACCCTCACACCGGCCAGGCCCTGTGCATGTCACAGAAGACAGAGACAACAAATGGGAGGTGGACCAGATCATTGACTCCCAATATAAAAATAAAAAACTGAAATTCCTTGTCCATTGGAAGGGCTATGATGACAGAGATCATACCTGGGAACTGAAGGGCAATCTCAGCAACGTAAAGGAAGCCTTGATGGACTTCTATCATGCAAACCCCTCCACACCCAGGGCCATTTCCATCCCACCAGAGGATTTCCTACTACTATTCAAAAAGCAACCGGAGCCTTTTACAACCCTCCATCCCAAACAAATTCCTTTTGATCACCTGGAAGTTGATCTTTAGAGAGGGGGTAGTGTTACAGCTCAGCATGCCTAACATCGTTTAAACAGACTTAGTTATTCTTTCTCTCTATTCTATTTTCAGCTCACATTAGTCAGCCTTGCTGCCTTCTTTTTCAACTCATGTCCACCTTGTGCTTGACACACAACTCCTTCATTTCTATGCTTTTCATTTGTTATAACCACATACCACATGTTTGTGGTGGCAGAATTTCTGCCGCTGCCATGCAGTCACATCATGTTTCTCTTCCCTTCCATTTCATGGCTATGCTTAATGCATGCCACTACCTCATGCCACTACTTACCAGAACATGCTAGAACATTATCGGTAGATCCGATACAAACATGTACATACATACTCTAGTAGTATAAAAGGCTGCAAGTGCCAGCCAGAGAACTCCAATTTAGTTCTCTTGGTTTTTCCCCTACTACCAGTGAGATCATCTCCAGAACCGTTTGCTAGCGCCTATGGTCTGTCCTTTCTTCAATTCCCCTAGAGTACTCAGTTGATGCTGGTACCTTTTGGGTTGTTTCAGTGATTCTCTGCCCTATGAAGAAAACCATCACTGCCAAAAGAGCTGCTGCACTCTTTTTCCACAAAGTATATCTCTGCTTTGGTCTCTATGATAAAATCATATCCAATCAAGGCCTCCAATTCACTTCCTCCTTTACTCGAGAACTTGGAAAACTCTTGAAATACAACCTTTTCCTTTCCACCGCATACCACCCTCAATCGGACAGAGAAACCGAATGAGTAAACCAAGAAGTCAAAACATACCTTCAGATCTTCTGCGGCAATAATCCCAGATCATGGGCCAACAACATCTTTCATGCAGAATTTGCCCACAATCACTGCCCTCACTCCATCACCAGCCAATCTCCATTCTATCTCATGATGGGATATGAACCATGTGGCCTTCCTTCGGTAATTTCCGACACTTCCATCCTAGCCATAGAAGCCTGCCTAAAAACCCTCTCCGCTGCTTGCAACGAAGCCTGAAGCCTTGGCTTCCCATGAACCCGAATGCCAAGTTATGATGGCCACCCATACTCACTGTTCCTTTACCTCATTCAAACTAGGAGACAAAGTATGGCTAGAAGCCAGAAATCTCAAATGATCCATTGACAACCCAAAGTTTGCACCTAAACGAGAAGGACCCTTCATCATCATGAAAGTCCTAACTCCTATCATCTACCAACTTCAACTTCCTAAAACGTGGAAAATCCACCCTGTCTTCCATGCGTCTCTTTTATCTTCCTATTGTGAAAACTCGGAAAACTCTGTTCATGGCACCAACTTCCCTTTGCCACCCCCTGACCTTATCAATGGCGAAGAAGAATATGAAGTCAAGAAGATCCTATGCCACCGCAGAACTCCAACTAACCCCTCATTCCTGATCCAATCAAAAGGATATTCAGCTGAAGAAGACTCCTGGACTCCAGAACAGAATTTGAAAAATGCAAAGTCTGCTCTTACCACATACAAAAGACTCCATCCCACTGTTTTCTCTCTTTAACTCACTTTCACCCACCATCACCACCACCATGTCCACCAATGCTTCCTTGATTTCTACTGTGTCCTCTCTCCCTTCAGTTTCACTTCTTTCTTCTTGCAGTCCTTCTCCTTCCTCTACCAAATCAAACACTGGTTGGGGAATATCTTGAAACAAGAGTAGGAGATCTCCAGATGGCCGTTACCTGCCTACTCCTCCTACTCATAGTCTGGAACCCTCAGTTGCTCAACCCATAACCCCCTCTCCGATCTTCTCTGTCGACATCCCTATCCATGCCCATCGTCTTCGTGAAGGAACTTTCAACAGTTACCAACATGATATCTTACATTCTCTCCTCTATTCCCCCCATATCTCTCACATCCTCAAGTCTCATTTAGATATCAATTCCCCTCTTTGGAGCGTCACCTGGATCTACCTCCAAAACCAATGTCTCAAAACCATCTTAGACTTAGCTTCCTCCCCTGCCAGTATTGGCTGATGATGCAATACCCTATGTACCATCCATCCAGCAGGGAAGTCGAAGAAGATTTGTCTTCTATCTTCTATCAACTACACATGCTGAATTTGTTGATGATGTAGAGTGGTACACCACCCAGTTGACTGAGTCAACCAATCCACAAACCCTGCCATCTGCATCCTCCTCTCCTATCCCTTCCAAAGTGGAATTTGTATCCAACGTGCTGAACTAGGATATGAAGTTCGAACCTCAGGTACTATCCATGGCGAACACACCAACACTCTGCTCTTCCAAAACCACCCATGTTATTGTGAGACCTGCTTTGAATGTCATCATCTTGGGCACATCCAAGTCCACTCCCAGTGGTACGTCTGCCCTATCTGCAAAGTCAACAGACCTGGACATTCTCAACATCACTGCCCTCTCAATCATCATCGTACCCACTCATCTTCATCATCCTCTTCATTTCCCTCTCATCCTCGCCCTATACCCCCTCCTTGTTCCCGCAGGATGATTTCCAAGAATGCTTCTGTCCGCCGTTGTAGCCCCCACTCTTGTTCCCCTCCTTGTTCTCCTTCCCCCATGGAAGACTTTGACTATGACGAAGTTGCCATTGCCAACATGAGGGCTCTCCTGTCACATCCTACACTAACTTCTGACTTGCACCTTTCATACGTTATCCTTCTCTGGAGTTTCAGATGTCAAAAGGGGGTAATGGTACGATCACTTCTTTTCTTTCACCATATCCTCATTATCCTTTCCCTTTTGTTGCCTCACCTTTGTCTCAGCTTCTCCCTGTTCCCTCGGAACATCTTCCACCTAAACGCAGCTTTCCTATTTATACACTGTGTATGGCTATGCATTACCTTACCATTTCTTCTCAGGGATTATCCCTTCTTCTCATGGACACTATCTCAGTTCCTGTGCTTGTACAGCTTGGTCCATGCACAGTATATCCTCCCTATATAAACTAGTGCACTCCTGTACTTAGACCTTAACTTTGACCTACTCAATACTCCCTTAAATATACCTTGGTCAAATATCCCTTGTCTTTGGACTTCTCTTAGTCGTTGCCTTACTCTTGAGTAGGTGCTTCTTCAAAACCTTGAACCTCCAGTGTCCATCTTGACGCTTGAACCCCCTTTGGAAGACCTTTAGGGCAAATCACTGTTTCAATCGAGTTTACACTCAACCTTATCTAGGCCAGGCCAAGTGTAACACATGCAGTCTTGAGCAATCTTGACACTGGATGGTGGCAGAAGTCGGCAAGGATGGAGACAGCCTTGAAGCTTGAGTGGAGGAGGGCGAGACAAACAACCACCAATAAGTTATATTAGCATGCTTACAATCATTGTTTGATGTTTGGAGTAAAACAAATAACCACAAATGAACTCACCACAGGCTTCCTCCATACCCCCATGTAGTAGTACCACCGACAGGGTCTCCTTCCAGCCAAGGGTCCCCTATTTCCGAGTCAATGCTTTACTTACTGCCCTCACCAACCCTCACCACTGTGCTTCATCAAGAGCTCTGGGAACCTTCCCCCAGAGTTGGCTTTGAGCCTCTTATCCTATTCTCTGTGGCCAGACTTTGAGTTGCACAGAGTGTGCTTTTGGACTGTGTGTCCATTGGGTCGCCCCCATTGCCTCCTTGTATTGAGCAACAATGGGGTTGAAGATCCATTGAAGCATCTCCCTCACTTTTCTTCTTCTTACAATTCCTTACAGTTTTTGTCTCTTGCTCTATTTGTATGAAATGCCCCAGGCATCTTTGATAATGATGCCATGCATTACTGCCTTTTTTTTTGGTCCTGGGGTCTATAACTCTTCACTCACAGATCTGCCTTTTTGTGTTGTGGCACTCTGGGTATGCCAATTGTCTTAATATCGTTCTAATGCCCCCGCTTGTAGTGTGATAAATATGTCATCCAGGTCCCCCTACTTGTAGGTGTGCTGAAGCTCCTTCCTGCATGCCCAAATATCTGGAAGGATCAACCCATTGTAATTGACCTCACAACTTACCATCTTTGATATGACAGACACACCTTGGTCATATTTAGTGTGTTGGGTGACGTATGGCATTGCTGACCATTGTGTGCCACTGAACCCAGAAATGGAATATAAGAAATTGCCCACACCAGTCATTATTATTTCAAGTTCTCTAGTTTCGTGACTTAGCATGGAATTACAATGCCTTATCAGAAAACCTAGATTCCCGTGATGCAGGTGATGGTACCTCACCTCTGGGCCAACCATTGGCATGAAAGGGTCTCTCTCCTTTATTGTATCTTTCCTGGCAGTGCAGGCCTGGTAATGTGGAGGGAGCCACTGCTGACAAAGCCAGGAGACCTGGGCCTTGCAGACAGCTTCACTGTCAAAGACATGATTTTCCTCCTACTACTACTCAGCCTAATGTGGGGAGCGGGAAGGAAATCCCTGAAGGGGGAAAGGGGGAGAGCGAGAGGAGAAGTTGCCAGCTTCTGGAACTCCAAGAGTGGGGCTTTGTCACAGCGGGACTTCAGCTTCAGCTTGTGTGCTGTGCCCGAGTTTCAAGTCTTACTTGTCCCTAATTTACGTAGTCATTTGGAACCTATCAGAGGGGAATGAAGGGCCGATGTGCTGATGAGGCGACACCGAGTCAGTCCGAGTGAACTCTGAGGGTTTGGGGATGATAGGGGCGGTCGGTACTCAACGCGCTCGGGACAAGTTGGATAGACTCGGAGCAACTACCAAGCGGTGGTCTATGACCGGGGACGACAACGAGTATAGTTCTATTTCAGAGCTCTAAGTCCAAGGTCAACTCAGGAGGAACAGACAGGAAGGTTGAATGAAGGAGTCGAGAGGACAAGTGGAATTCAGAGGGCATGGGTATAAAGACAGTGACGTGATGACGAGGGGACAAGACAAGAACACGATGAGATATTCGAACTGAGGAACTAGTGCTACAAAGTCCGGGTTTATATAGTACAATAGAAAGGCAGTGTCCGAAGACCGAAAGCATCGTGCTCGGAGAAAGTACTAGTCCGAGCGACAGTGAGGTACAAGATCTGGGGGAATGAATGGGGGCAGTACCCGAAGATCCAAGTGGCGTAGACACTGGATCTCTAAGGGTGAGCCTAGTACATGTGAGGTTAAGCAAGTGACAGGATAATGAGACGAGCGAGTCTAAATGGGGTAGTCCATAAAAGGTCATACTTAGTCCAAGTAACCGAATGGTCTGACAGATCTGAGTGATCTGAGGTGGGACCAATGTCACGGATCAGGGGTGGTCCGAGTAGTCCCAGATGGGACCGATGTCAGGGATCAGGGGTAGTCCGAGTAGCCCAAGATGGGACCGAGGTCAGGAGACCAAGGGTGATCAAGTAGTCCAAGTGATCCGAGGTGGACTGAGGTAGTCCAAGGTCAGGGGTGGACTTGGTCGAATTCAGGGATATGACATTCACTGACAATGTGTGAGTCCTGCACAGTTTATATCTCATTGTCATTCTCGGCATTTGCCAGCCCAGTGAGTGTTGCCAAGGCACCGCCAGGCTGAGTGTTGCCAAGGAACTGAAGGACTGCCAGGCTGAGGCATACAAGGTGATATTAGGTGGTTGTCATATCCTGAACTCTACCTGAATCCCCAAGGTATTCCTGAGTCATTCTCAAGTCATTTCCGTATGATCCCCAAGTCATTCCCGAGTACTCCCAAGTACTCTCAAGTATTCCCGAGTTTCCCAAGTTAAACCTGAGCCAGTCCACTTACCTCCTTATACCCAAACACTATGTATTCCCCCGAGTCTAGCTCCGAGTCTCCTCTGAGATTTCGGAATTCCGGCCCTGTACTATTCCCTTTACACCCTGTACACTCGGAACTAACATATGTCCGAGTTTCCAAGCTTCCAAGTACATATTCCCTTTCATCCTCTCTACATTCTTGTACCTTTATTAATCCCTTTTGGACCTTCAGATCTTATGTTCCTCCGAGGCAGTGTTACTGCCACTCAGCACTCTCATAGCTCCAGAACACTGCCCCAAAATCTTGTTCCTCTTGCATTTCCACAGTTTTCCCTTTAGTATAAATACCCTTCATTTACCCTCCTATACTTTAGTTTGAATATCGACTTAGACACACCCATGTTGACTTAGACCCACTCCTGTTGACTATAGACCCACTCCTTGTCTCCTCATTGTGTTCAACATCCTCCTGCCTGTTTGGGACGAATTCCTCTCGTCTCCGACACCTCGAGTTTGTTCCCTCCTCGTCATTCACTGTCTTGATCACTGTTTGAGCTACCACCTTGCTCTGATGCTCCGACCTGACCTCTTCTGACCTCTGTGACCCAAAATGCAACAAGGGCACAGCACATAAGCTGAGGCCAAGTCCCACGTCCGAGTGAACTCCAAGTTTCTGGAGTTTCGGTCAGGAGTCCAACCCACATCTTGACAGTGGTGTTGCAAGCTACTTTTATTTACGTTCAGACATTTTTTGACCACTTTGGCAGACCCCCTCTTCTCCCCCATGTCTTTCCACCCGAATATTATGATTAATTTGTCTTATCAACACTCCTCCCCCCTTCTTCGTGGTTTTCATTCTTTCTAATTTATTAATACTGTTTCATCCTATGGCAGCTTTGTTTACTCCTTGCTGCTTGGATCAAAAGGACACTGCTACTGCTGAGGCGTATAAGGTGATGTCTTGGGCCACTTAATATTATGTTTGCATCACATTCCCATTCAAATATCATGCCAGTGGATAATAGTTCCATGTACTCAAAGTCTCTCCTAGATGTTACGTCCACTTCTGCAAGCAAGGTTAATGCCAACTTGAAGTCGACGGTTCTGAGTTCATTAATACTGTGACATCCAATTGCTAATGCTAGTTAAGCATCAGAGCATTCGATTATTGTTTATTACATGGGCCAACCAGCCAACTGAAACACTACTGTACAATTGGGCCATTAGTGGAGATCCGATGCTTCTTCATCAACATCGCAATGGACTTGTTGGCTGTGGGATCAGGCTTGAGTGTTAACATGAATGTGGGGCCAAATATCATTCTGCAAACTCCAGTGAACATTGATTAATGACACAAGTGACCATGACTTACCTGTTCCACCACAGTAAGAGCTCACCAATGAACTTACACTCATCTTCAGTGGGGGTCTCCTCAAACCACTGATAGCTGCATGTATTCAAGTGCTAGACCTACCCTGACCAACCATGCACCCTTGAATAGACCCTTGGCTGGATCCTTGGAGTCGAACTGGTCATCAGCATATAGAAACGTTGGCCATGAAAGTGCATTGATGGGGAAGTTGGGATGAAAATCTCAAATGTTCTGCTGATCTCTAATCATGAAGGTAGTCAGGTCTGGTAGACAAGAAAGATATGCATACTTATGAGGGATTATTCCAGTCATAGTTGACCAGACACAAAAGCTTGCCTGTGGCATCATTGTAAAACCCTCTCCCACTCTCTAGTGCCTTCCATGAGCCTGTGGGTATCCTCATTGTGCCCACTGTCAGCTCCTGTTATGAGGCTGAACAAGAAACCTATCCATTGGAGAATGTCCTTGAGGTCTGTTTGGGGGACCTGACAAATTGAGGGAATCCATTGGAGGGGTGCTTGGTAGTTCTTGTACAAACAATTCTCCCTAAGGTATGTATCATATCAGGGACATGCACAAAAAGGAGGGGGAGCGGTGCACTGATTAGTGTGGTTGACTGTGGCGCCCACACTAGCAGCGTGGGCTTGACAATCTGCCTCTGCTAACATGTCACTGATGGTGTTGTCAAATGACACAAGGTGTTTGATGTCCCCTTTACACCCAAAATACTTAGGCCTGCTGCAGGAGAATTTGTTAGATAGCACGTACATGCAATCAATAATAGATACTTGGTGTTTTACTTGAGCGGCAGTTTCCTCCATCCCATTGCAGGACACAAATGTGGTCCTCCAAGGAGGTGATTCGGGTCATCATCGAAGCAGAGTCGGGGTTTGCAGCTGTGATGTTTGCAGTGGACAAGTTCATGTCTGCAGTGCACAGCAATCAGAGAGTCAAGGACATGACTGTCGAATAGTGAATAGCACATACTGGCACACAGCTAATGGAGCTCTCAAAATATTCTGGGAAGCAAGTACAAGCCCTGGCTTGTACCAAGTCAATGTTACACCATTCTGAACTGGAGATCTGAATCATAACCCTTATCTTGCACCAGGTCAGCCTCACTGGC
This sequence comes from Boletus patriciae, assembly GCA_038093075.1. NCBI lineage: Eukaryota > Fungi > Basidiomycota > Agaricomycetes > Boletales > Boletaceae > Boletus > Boletus patriciae. Next base: position 9,437 of record JBBPRK010001053.1, read on the forward strand.
AGCCTGAGGCTGACTGTTAGGTATTGCCGGCAATAATGAAAGTAACCAAACAACAAGTGATTGGCTGGTGGGCACCTAAACGGCCCCAAAAAAGTACACTTAGGTCATGTCAGCCACATACCTTGCACAAAGCATGCTTTTCTGTGGCGTTCCAAGTTGTAGAAAGCTGGATAACAAAACTCAAACCCATTAGGTTCTGAGATTCAAGTCTGCCAGCTCCTCTCCAGGCTGGACCCTTATCGCGTTGTGTTACGCCAAGATGTGTCAGCAAGGTGCCATGCGCTTTAAGAGATTGCACACCTAGGTCTATACAACACTACAACATGGAACATAAATTATGTAACAGGCCAAGTTGTGTAAGAATGCCCGAAGGGAGGGTATGACCTGTGTATCAATAGGATGCACAAAAGGCAAGATTTAAATGCCTACCCCGCTCATTGCTCAATGAGTGGTATACTCTGTCTGCCCACCATCTACTTCATTGCTACTGTCTATGGCTGTTATATCCAGGCCCTGTAGGTCCAGATGATCTTTTTGCTGGCCAGCAGAGAGCTGCATGAACTGGCTAGATATCTCTGTGTGGCTCATGGTGTCAAAAGGTGGTGTGAACTTTGAATGGCGAACTTACATGGTACTGAATTTCTGCACAAAGGCTCCAGCCCATCCTTTATAGAAAGATCTCTGTTTATCACGATGTCACTACCAAAGATCTCATAGAATCACTTACTATATGGCCCAAGCAGATCCTGTACTTGTTTGTCAGCATGTCTGTCCATCTTGGCACCACAGTCAAGCTCCTTCAACTCTGTCCTCAATTGATGAACCTCATTCTGTGTGCAGGAGGCCACATTCTGGGTAAACATTGCATCGTCATTGATGCTGTAAACAGTCTTCCCTCCCTGAAATTCCTCTCCATTGATCCTGCTGTGGTGTTCCAAACTCACTTCATCCATCTCCCTAATGCATCTATGTTCCACCATATCTCACACTTGGATTTGACAACCCAATGTTCCTGGGAAGCAGTCACAAGAGGATTTCAACACCTATCCTGCTCCAGAGAGATGAGCCAGGCAGTATACCTACTTATCATCAATAGCCTTGTGAGACATGGGCTTGACAATCCATGCACCATGGTCCTGATAGGCTCTACTCAGGACCATGGTGCATGGATTGTCAAGCCCAGAGGATTTCAATACCTATACTGCTCTGGAGAAATGAGCTGGCAGTATACCCACTTGTCATCAATAGTCTTGTGAGATGTGGGCTTGACAATCCGTGCACCATGGTCCTAAGTAGAGCCTGAGTAGAGCCTCATGCTGGTACTTTCAGATGGACCACTGGTTGCACGCTTATATGTGCTGTGAGGAGAACAACAGTGAGTACCCTCATGTTTGCAGGCTGTATACACTCACCCTGCTCTGCAGTCACCACTGCAGAACATCCTTTGTTCCTAGAGGATACAAGCACATATTCCAAAATTGACCTTGCAGTGTTTCCTTGGGAATGCAATTGATGTGCAGAGAGGATATGAAACAACCCAACAAGCCCATCAAGGTACTTTAGGGAATCCAAGTAAGGGCAAGGTCACTAGTCAAAGTGACTGTTGAAGGTGACTGAGCTGTGCAGTCTGTTGGCAACTGAGACTAAGATAGCTGTCCAAAGCGCTAGCAGTGGATCAGGAGTCGCTGTCTGGTGGCTTTATGGGGAAAGACCAGGAGAACTGAACTGAAGTTCTCCGGCTGGCACTTGCGGCCTTATATACTGGAACAATAATGTATGTACATATATGTATTGGATCTAGTGATGAGTCCCAACATAGACTAAGTATGTGGTAGCATATGTTAGGGGCATGCATCAAGCATAGCCATGAAATGGAAAAGAAGTAGAACATGAGGCAACTGCACGGCGGTGGCAGAATGGAAGGGAAGGCGCAGTCTTTATGAAAGACATGCATAAGAGGCATGCATCAAGCACTGCCATAAAGAAGGCACTGCCTTAATGAAAGATGAAATGTTAACATGAGGCATGTGGTAAATGAATAAAGAAGCATAGAAGTGCACAGCACTGATGTGGTATGGAAGTCGTGCACTGCACAAGGTAAAGGGCAGGCGCAAGCCTGGTGCGAAGGCAGCGTAGCTGTTATGAGACTAAGGGGGGATCTTATCAGTCAAGACAAGAGATAAGATAAGAAGCAAAAGGAAATCGTAAGTCCATTATGTTAGGCACTAGAGAGCGGCCGTAACAGGATAGCAGGTTGGTGAGAAAGGGGAGTAAGAAGGAGTGCTGGTTGTCCCGAATTGCTGGGATTAGCACTGATACATGAACATATTGTAGGCATTGTCATGAAATTAAACAAGCAGATAGTGAATGTGGAGGAAAGGGTGGGGACCATGAGGAAGTGTTGAACTTGAAATAAAGATACAATTGAGGGTGGTGGGAGAGGCACTTTGATGGACCTTCAACCCCACTGTTGCTCAATATAAGGAGGATGAGGAGGTGATGGGGTGATCCAATGGACACAAAGTCCAAAAGCGAGACATGGTCATGCAACCTCCAAAAGGGATAGAATGGGAGATGAGGGAGATGATGTTTGAGATACAGCAGGTGTTCAAGAACTATGCCCTGTACCACTTGCACAGGGAATTTAGCCTTTGCCCACCTCAAGGGCAAAACATGAACACTTACCAGGCAACTAGAGTGTGGAGGTTGTTGAGGAGCTACAAGTTTCTTCAGGATGACCCCTTGGTTTTCCTTTTTTCTTCTTCCTTCTTCAAAAACTTCCTTCTTCATGCACTGACACTATTTCCCTTTCAGTTGAGCTCTCTCATCGAATCCACACACCTTGATAATATCTTCTGCCTTGCCAGGGCAGCTATAATAGCTGCCCTACATGATTTTGATGAAGAGCTGTACCAACCATACCAACCGTATAGCCTGGATGGGGAGACATGGCAAGGATATTACAAGGAAATAATGCTGACAGTGGGGAGTATGTGAGCAGACCTGACTGCAGGCCTATGGCTGCATGACTTCCAGAGCCAGTTGTTGGCTTATATATAGGGAGCATAGGACTGGATCGTCAATGACTGAATAGTTGATGTTAGTTGCAGCTGGGGCAATTGGTTTTTGAGGGGTGACTAGAACCCATGTGGCTCAGCAAGAGTGCAGGCAGGGAGGGGCGTTCCTAGTATAGGGTAGGAAGAAACTGGATCAAAGTGTTAATCCCCTGGAATTGAATGAGTGAATGGCTGTGAATGTTGAGGAAGGGGAGGGGTCAGTGAGGGGTCTTGAAATAAAGATATAATCAAGGTTGGTGGGAAAGGTGTTTCAATGGACCTTCAATCCCACTGTCGCTCAATACAAGGAGGCAACAGGGTGATCCAATGGACACAAAGTCCAAAAGCAGTCTCTGCACTCTGCACAATGATGCAAAGTCCATGTAGAGCAGGAATTGAGCAGCACAGAGCCAACTCAGAGAATCCTCGAGGTCTTGCAAGGTCTTGAAGGCCAGTGTGGAAAGGCGAGTGCATTGTCAGCGGGGGGTTTTGGTGGTGGCCAGATGTGGTCATGGTTTAAGTGGGAACCTGAGTGGAGAAGGCAGGATGGTGACGAGTGATCAGTTGACTGATTTGGTTTGAATGACATACTAGTCATGTATATTGAATAAATGAGTGGAAAATGCTCACAAATAACTTTAGTAAGTACCAAGCCACTATTATGCCACATCACCACCACCACCATGATAACCCACCAATGGTACGTTCACCTCCCCACACTGGACTTCAAGACCTCGCAAGACCTGGAGGATTAGATTCCCCATATTAGCTCTGTGCTGCTCAATTCCGCTGACTTTGCATCACCTGCAAAGACTGCTTTTGGACTTTGTGTCCATTGGATCACCCCATGCCCCATCACCTCATCATATCAAGGGACAGTGGGGTTGAAGGTCCATCGAAGCACCTCTCCCACTGGCAGCACCCTCGATTGTATCTTTATTTCAAGACCCCTTGCTGTCCCCACCCCTTCCTCAATGTTCGCAGCCATTCACTCATTCAATTCCAGTAATGTTTCACTCTAGTTTCTTCCTACCCACTAGGTGCACCCCTCCCTGCCTGCACTCTTGCTGAGCCACATGGATTCTAGTTGCCTTTCAAAGACTGATTGCCCCAGGATTCACTTGTTCTTACTGGCTGGTACATAATATCATGTTACTTGGCATTGAGGTGTTGATCGGTGTCTCTACCTGAAGTACCTTACACCAGGATGATACTTCCAGCTAGCCATCACTTCCTCCATGTCATTTGAGCCGGGTCTTATCCATGTGGTACATTCATGTTTTGATTGACGTCACCCACTTCAGGGCTGCAAATGGGGCCCTCATAAAATCCTAGTTACTCACCATGATTATTTGACTGTCTCTTTTACTGCTGATGTTCTCTGTCTTTAAGTGCTATTCTGACTGTCCTCAGACCTTCCAGGTCCAGAGAGGTTTAACACAGCATTGCAAAACATGCAGTATCTATACCATGGCTGAAGCAGAGCATCTTTTCTGAGTGAGCATGACCTTTCACTTGACCAAGGGGCCTCCTTGAAGCAGATCAGACAGGGAGATGAATCTCAGATACTTGTCACATTCTTTATTGGTCATTCCACTAACCTCCATTCCCAGGGTGCTGATACCCTGAATGCATCGGCAGTTTCAATGCACAGTTCATCAGCCAATTCAGTCGATGAGGTGAATGATATAGGATACAACATACTTGAAATGTTTTCTGATTTGTGCCAGGGCTCATCTAGTCAAGACACACACAATTCTCCACCACACCTACCTAACCCTGCTCCCAAATCAATTATGCAATCTATGTCAGATGTGCCCACTAAGTCCACCCCCAAGCCACGCCTTCCATTACGCAATTGACGACTTCCTGCTAGGTATTGAGACATGCTGCCTGAGCCTCCATTGCCTGCAGTCGACCCTCAACCTCCCTACTCTTCCAGTCCCATGTTGCCACATGTGATTCTGCACGTATTTGATTCCTTTCATACACAATTCAACAGATTTGGCATTGCATGTGCCTACTACTGCCATCATCCATCGCACAATCCCAACTCCTACCTCTCTGTGGAGGAGCTGTCTCAAACCAATGAAGCCATCCGCCCCAACTCAGCTGAGGGTGATGCAGGTGATTACTCACCACTGTGGCCCTGGTCTAATATGTCCATTTGGCAGCTCATGAGGTGGAAAAAGAGCAGCACTGCCCACAAGTCCAATGTGGAAGTCACCTGACTGGTCCATAAAGTTTTCCAAGCCCTGGACTTCAACATCCACGACTTGACCAACTTTGACATTTCCAGGGAGACCTCTCGGATGGAGGCTGCTCAGAAGAAGATCCCTCAGGAGGACCCATTTGGAATTGATAAGTGGTGATGCATAAGTGTCAACATATTGGTGCCAACAAGGGAGAAGAATAACAAAGGTAATGGAAGGATATGTATTTACTATTGACGGGTTTCATTACAGACCAATCCTTGATGTGCAAAAGCAAGCATGCTCAAAGAGCTTCCATCTCACCCCCTTCAAAAAACTCTGAAAGTCACCAGTCACTGGGCACAAGCAACATGTCTATGATAAGCTGTACATCTCCAACACATGGAACCAAGCCCAAGACGAGATACAGAAAAGCAATGCCAGCTGCAAGCTGAAAAACTTGGTTGCAGGTCTCATGTTCTGGTCCAATTCAACACACCTTGTACAGTTCAACCATATGTCTGCTTGGCCCATTTACCTTTTCTTCGGAAACCTTTCCAAGTATGCCTGAGCCAACCCACAATCAGGTTGTTGTCATCTGATCACCTTCATCCCTTCAGTATATTGAATGCATCTCATGCCCTGCTTGCACTGTCTCATTATATGCCTCAGCTGCCAGAGTCCCTCCAGAAGTTC
>JBBPRK010001054.1:0-15377 GCA_038093075.1 Boletus patriciae
CCGCCATGCAAAGCTTGACGAGGAAGTCAACACCTCCGCCGCCACCTGTCTTGGCCAGCGGCGCAACGTGAGTCAGCCTCTCGATCCTCGTCCCTGGTACGAGTGACTCTTGCGCATCAAGGCCTTTTCTAAGCCCTCGAAAGAAAAGGTGGCCGGCGAAGGGACGGATCAGGCTAAGCAAAGGCTCCGATGGAAACAGAGTCAGCACGAGCACGATGGACCCAACGAGCACCCTCAGCCTTGGCAGATCCACCGGCGGGAGGCATCTCGAGGACATTGCTTATCGCCTGCCACAGAGATTGGCTCTTGGGGCCAAAACACGTCGCTTTCCGCATACCAGGAGAGCATACCATCTCGCTCGTCGTTTGGGGACATTGACTGGAAATGGAGGACTGGTGGTACCGCCAGGTGGGAGAGGACACTCTGGAAGAAGTTGGGGGTTGGCGGCGTTGTCCTGAGGGAGAACGAACAGGTCCCAGCAGACATAATTGTATTATCAACCTTGGATCCGGACGGGATCTGCTACCTGGAGACCAAGAACCTCGACAGGGAGACCCACCTGGGGCCCCGCGAGGCTCTCCACGCCACCTCTTCCATTGCCTCGGAAGAAGACGTTGAGAAATCGTCGTTCATCCTCGAATCAGAGCCACCTCACCAGAACCTGTACCTCTGCGTTACAGTGAGGCGCGAGATCTGTAAGTTTATTTTTCCTTCTCAAATTAAGTAATTAAATTTATATTGAGCCCCCCGTGAGGAGAGTAAAGTAAAGTAATCACCAAGGTCGGCACAAAATCATGGTTGTTGTGGAGCTGATGTGGCTGACATGTCTAGTTCTCAGCCTGATTGTTTAAATTTGGACTACTGTCGCCCACCTCCTAGAACCTATCTGTTCGTTCAATCCTCCTTTACCTACTCCATCTTTAACATGTCCGAATCTTTCCAGGACATGAACACCCCTCGAGCTGCCGCTGCGAAGGAGCAGCCCACCCACCACCGCTTCGAATCCACTCCTGTCATAAGGAAGTACAGACCAGACTGGGTTTTCACATCCGCCACAGAAAATTCCAACAGCATCAGAAAGCAACTTGCATCAGAGATGGAAGGTCGCTGGTTTGGTGCAATGCCTGTTGACCAATTCCTTGAAACGTACCTGGGGATCACTGAGCACTCGGAACCGCTACCAAGCATTGCTGAGGATACATTCAGTACTGTCCCCAGCAGCGGGGTAGAAAGTGCACGTTATGACTCATTTGTGAGTACCTGTTAATTCTCCTTACCAAACATTGTTGTGACAATCATTGCACTCGCAGATAAGTGCGATCTCCGGATGGACCCCTCACCTACAAGCTGTAAACACCAGTACCAAGCACGACACTGTACATAATCTGAAGCTCAAGCCTGATGTCTCTTTCTACAATCATGTTGAGGGTGTGGCAGCCCCAGATAAGACTGATTTTGCCTGCATGGAACTATGGATGGAGTTCAAAACAAATTCCAGTGGGGTGGCCTTCCACGACCCTAATGATCCCTCAGAGGCTTCGTGTCTTTTGGCGATTGAGCAAGGATCATTCACACCGGCCACTCTGGATGGAATCGCCGCCCGCGGTCAGCTAACACATTATGCTGGTGCTCACCATAGTCTGCAATTCCGCCACTTCTCATTTTCTGTGTCTGTTGAAGGTGATCGTGCATGATTTTTGTGATGGGACCCCTCTGGTGCAGTTGTGACTGCTGCATTCAATTACTGCATGAACCCTGAAATCACGGCCGATTTTTTGTGGTGATTTGACCACCTTGGTGCGAAGGGTTGTGGCCACAACGAATCTATCTGATCAGCACAACTCCCAGATGACGATGATGCATGTGTCTGAGTGAAGTTAAACATCAAGGATAAGAAGACTCCGTTGTTCGAGTATGATTCCTTCAACACCCTGGTGGGAGGCATACCCTTGCAGATGATCTTGAATCATTTCTCCACGTGCTCGGGTGGACAACTTTGCACTTCCTCCCTGCTGTCGATACCTATTTAAGCCTTTTTCAAGGCTGAGACATGCTCAAGTTTGATGAACAGGACGAGTTGGATGGGTGCATTGACCTGGGTGGAGATGGCAAGTCTGCCACCTTGGGGGTGGCCCAATATCCGTCAGAAAGATTCCAACCACGAAAGCCCACTCCACTGCTTGAGCTCATCAAGACATTGAGTTTGCCCTTCCAGTCACGTTATCATGCCTTTGCCGTAGAGACAGAACACTTGCATTCCTCTTTGTGGTTCATAGAGGCCATCAAGCTCGCATTGGAAGTAGGGGCATGGCCAGCTGATGTTATGGTCACTCTCTAGCACCTAACATAATGGACTTACGATTTTCTTTTTGCTTCTTATCTTATCTCTTGTCTTGACTGATAAGATTCCCCTTTAGTCTCATGACAGCTACGCTGCCTTCGCACCAGGCCTGTGCCTGCCCTTTACCTCGTGCAGTGCACGACTTCCATATCACATTCAGTGCTGTGCACTTCTATGCTCCTCTCATTCATTTACCACATGCCTCATGTTAACCTTTCATCTTTCATTAAGGCAGTGCCTTCTTCATGGCTGTGCTTGATGCACACCCCCTATGCATGTCTTTCATAAAGGCTGCGCCTTCTCTTCCATTCTGCCACTGCCATGCGGTTGCATCATGTTTCTCCTTCCATTCCATGGCTATGCTTGATGCATGCCCCTAACTCATGTTACTTACATACCTAGTCTATGTTCGAACACTCATCGGTAGATCCGATACACACATGTACAAATATATATAGTAGTATATAAGGCCGCAAGTGCCACCCAGGGAACTGCAGTTCAGTTCTCCTGGTCTTTCCCCATAAAGCCACCAGACGGTGACTCCTGATCCACTGCTAGTGCTTTGGACAGTTACCATAGTCTCAGTTGCCAATAGACCGCACAGCTCAGTCACCTTCAACGGTCACTTTGACTAGTGACCTTGCCCTTACTCAGATTCCCTAAAGTACCTCGACGGGGTTGTTGGGTTGTTTCAGCCGATGATGGGGCAGATCAAAATCTCCCCATTGACAGAAATTGGTCCACACCTGGTCAGAAGATTGAATCCGGTGCTCAGTTGCTGAGCGCATCCAACCAGTTGGCGGAGTCGAAGGGGTTGGAGTCAAGCAGGCCAAAGCGCACAGCCAGTCTGGCACCAGAAACCAGTGCAAAACGACGCTGTTGTACACCGGCTGCACCTGGGTCTAGGAATTGATTGTGTCTTCAAGCGCATGTATTGTGCAAGAATTCCTGGACTTAGACAGGCTTTGTGAGTCAACACTCACTTGTAATCTACAACCTCAGGTCCAGGAATGCCCGGGGAGCAATGCTATAGTATATGTGGAGTAATATCACTTGTCCAAAAAATATCATTATATACTGCCATAACCTTTGTGGTACTCATCCTCGTCATGGTCGTCGTTACGAGCAAGTGTCGCATCCGAAGACGAAGATCCTCGCCTGTCCTCTTCCTCTTCCTCGTCCTGAATTAATTTACGCCCTTCCTCCACGCCGCCATCTGCGGTGCCATTCACTCCCCTCCCAGGGGTATCAACGTCGACGCCATCCTCGTCGTCGCTCATGTCTCCAAGTTGCCACAGTTCATCCGCTGGTGGTTCCCCCTCTTCTGGCACCCGTAGGGCCTGTGCTTCGTCTTCCTCACTGTTTCTGTCGCCCTTTATTGTAGATCGTACACTCGGTGCTCGTGACGGTGCACCATTCCTTTGGGATCGCTCAGGCTTCTTGTGTGTAAGAAGGACGACACCCGATATGAGGATCACGATAGAAGTGAAAACGAGGAAGAGAATCCAGGGCTTGTAGGCATCGACCTGGTTATTGAAAATGAGCGAGTCCAAGAAACTACATGCAACGGTAAGCAGAGACCGCACGGTAAAGAGAGCGACATACCCCGTGGCAGTGTAGACACCATAGAACACCGGGACGACGAGCGTGGAATCATACACCTTGAGTCCACGGTTCAGACATATGATCTGCAAGACCGCAGTGATGGCCAAGAGGATGATTGTAAAGATGGGTGCAATATGCCCAAACTGATTCCCCGGATTTTCGTGCGACAGACTCCCGGTGAGCAACTTGACGCTACAAGGACTCAGAACAACCGAGAGAAACTTGGGCGATGGGTACGTACGTAGCCTTGGCAAATACAAGACATCCACCTGCGAGACCGCCGCCACAGCATGCCCAACCAATTCCAAGGATCCATGCGATCTGCCTGTCGTCCTTGGGTCCTGTCCAAGCTTCGAGTTTCTCCATGATCCAGAACGAGAAGGAGGTAGAGATATTCTTGGCCTTTCCAATAAGGGTGTTGCTGGGCGGGGGTGCTCTGCGCGCGCCCATGCCTGTGAAGGGCTCCGAAGTGATATCAGAACGGGACGCAAGGACTGCATCGAGCGAGAACGTGAACTTGAGGACCACGAGCAAAGAAAAGGTCATAAAGAAGAAGAAGGCGAGCCATCCACCCCTCCTCCAGAGGGAGGTGATATGGTCGACGTCGGTCTCTGAAGAGAGACCACTGTTGATGCCGCCGAATGCGACTATGCCAATGACGCCAAGAACTACGATGATTGTACCCTAGGAGACGGTCAGTGCGATGGAAGGAACGGACAGGGTGATGACTGACATATATATCTGTCTGGGTAACTGGTGTTCCAACCAAAAATCTAGCAAAGAGGAAATTGAAGATGAGAGCTGTGGAGCCCAGAGGGGCGACGTATTCTGGGTGGGGATGGCGTGAGCGACGAATGTATTATTAGGGGCAGAGGACTTGCCCGCTCGCATGTAATCCAAGGCAATGGTGCTCCCTATGAGCTGCGACAAGACGTAAAGGGTCATTCCCAAGAGCCATAGTGGTCGCCCACAGTCTCGCCGACGAGCAGACTTGGGAATGGCATTCGTGCGGACCTGTGGAGCGTCAAGGGCGCGGCTCGGCAAAGATTGGGGGACTCACATGATCGAGTTTCGTGAGATTGAGACCTGCGGCGTTGAGGATGGACGCGAGGAGGATGATGGCAAGCCCGATGGTGAAGGCGACGACGGGGCTGTGGTTGCTCGTGGAGGTCGCCATCGTGGTGGCCCGGAAAAGAAAGACTCCTAAGCGATGCTGCCGAGTTTGGCTTTATCATGGAGCGCATCCTCGACCAGCTCAGGGCCCACGCCGACGCCGTGCCCGACAACGCCCTCCTCAGAGACACCATCACCGTCCTCCTCGACGCCCAGCGACACCCGCACGGACCACATCCCGTCCCCTGGGAGGCGCTCCACCGCGACTTTCAGCGTCTCCGGGACCGCGGCCTCTGGGAACGCTCCACCGAGAACGACGAGCTCCTCGATGCCCTCCGCATCCTGCTCACATCACAAGCGCCAAGCGATGTCACACCTCCCGCGCAGACTGTGACATCCCCGCTCGTGTCCAACCGAGACCATCTCGTGCTTCCCGTCGAGCTCATCGACATCCTGAACAATGCATACTTTCTCCATGTCCTTGCCACAGACCCCGCTCAGGTCCTTCCTCCGGCAAAGTCTCTCCTGTCCGCCATGTCCCGCTCTCGGACTGCCGACGAGGACACAAAGGCCCCGCTACACAGCAAGGTCGAAGACATCGTACGCAAGGCTTTCTGGGACAAGGTGCGAAGCTCACCGCTCCCACCATCCGCATGCGGCTAAGGTCCATGCAGGTCGTAGACACCCTCTCCAATCCAGAGCCCTCCGTTCAGCTTCCCCGCATCAAGTTGCTCTACGGAGACCTCCATGATGCACTTTCACCTCTCCTTCCGCCCAACCATCCCGTGTTGGTCACATTGTCCAGTCCCCTCTCTCCCACGTCTTCACCCTTGGACTCTACCCTCATGCATCTCCGCGAGGTTTTGGCTAGTCTCCGGCAACGTTGCGCCCCGGTTCGCGATCCCGAAATCACGGTTCTTGAACAAACGCTCGATGACCCCCCTATTCGATCCTCTCGTCCCGTCGCACTGGCCACGCTAGTAGCCGAGACCATCAAAAACATTCTTAGGCTCTCCGAGATCATGAAAGACGACCTTTCCCAGTTCGTCCTGGGGAGCATGACAGAGCAACAGCTCAGGTCCGTTGTCGCGAAACAGGCCAAGACAACAGAGCGAGAGATCGTGACCGACATTTGGCATCGAGATAGCATAAGGCAAGCATGGGCGTCTTGGCTGGACACGGTACAGCTCCCTGCCCATTTGAGCTCCATTTCTGTGGAGCCCTGTTTCTTGTGGATCGTGCGTACTGTCCAGGTTCTGGGTTCGTCTTCGCCTGTCTCTTGCCCCCTTCCATCGAGAACCGTCCAGATTTCTCCGACCGCATCCTCTGGTCGGGACAGCAATGAGGCATCAGAGTCTTCCCCATCGAATGTCAACACACTTCCACCCGTTTTTTTCTTCTCAGCTCCGACCCTTTTGAAGATACAAAACTATTTACAGGCGCTCGTCATTGCTGCCTCCTTGCGTATTCTGACGCGTCTTCCTGCACCCACTCGCTCCGGCACTCCCGATCCTGATTCATTCATGTCTCGCGTTTGGACACTTCTCCGTGCCGAGATTTCTGGAGAACCGGACGCAAGCGACACCAAGCTCATCAACCTCGCTGACGAAGTCGTCCGCGCGCGGACACAAGCGTCCGTTTCGCCATCCATGCCAGCGTCACTGTCCAAGGAGGACGAAGCAGCGCTGCGTGCGTGCGTCGACCGCACACTTCGATACGAAGATCCAGTGTACAAGCTATTGCAGCGTCGTCTGCTGACAGAGCTCTCCAATGTGCTCGTGAAACGTCGTCAGGGGGACAATGCTCGGGACGTCGCACGCGCTGGGCCGGCGACGTTGCGGACAGGGAGGGATGGGGAACGGGCGGGGAAGCGACCGAGGCTTGTGCTCGATCTGGACGACATGGACGAATCGGGGACTCCGTCCCGCGGTTCACCTGGGATAGTCACAGATGTGAAGGGATTCGAGGATCCTGTGTTGAGCCGAGCTACGGCAGAGGTGTTTGAACAGGTGGATAGTTGTTTGGAGTGGGTGGAGAGGGTCTGGGGCGATGTCGTCGAGACGGGCAACGTCAGTTCGCCGAGGAAGAGTGACACATAACATAGCATTGAGCAAGTATGTTATTCCCGCTACGTAAGTAGTGCGTTTCATAGGGTGGCCCCCTTAAGTCAGATTTTGGCAGGGATTTGTATAGTACACTCTTGGCTACACTCGATTAGGTATCTAAAGCTAGTACCCCCAATTAGGTCGTCATGTGATTTCTTGGAGGAACTTCCGGAAAATTGGTCATTCCCAGGGGCCGCGAGCCGAGAAGCTACCCAGGGTTCGGTGTCGGATTCCGGGAAATTGTACCCAGGGTTGGCACCTGGGAGCAAGCAAACTTGAGCAGAACTGCAAGTTCGAGCCAACACTTGAACACATGCCACAAGACACTGCCATTACAGTACCACATCTGTCAAGTTGTCCTGCCATGTGGTAACCTTGGGCCAACACCACTCGTACTCACAATGAATCTGCAGGGTATCAACATTCACTATGTGTAGGAATTATCTGATTGCGTCATATGGACTATCCCTTGTATGTACATGTATATGCATATGTACGCATGTAAACCTACCTACAATATGTATATATGGCCTGAGTGATCGGTGGGATGCCTCCCATTGATTATCACTCAGTCCAGGTCCATGGCTAGTACTGCTCCCAGTCAGTATCAGCTTCTACCCTATTCTTCAACACTATGCACCCAATCCAAAGTCATTGAACCCCACTGTTGACGGCGATGGCATGTCGACTCGGGATTGTGGACAAAAAGACCATTGGAGCAACATGGGGGGTTTGATTCTGTTGGAGCTTATACACCAAGCTGCGTATTTCATATTCCCTGTGTTTGTATTCCAACTTCGAACTATAAGTACATTTCATTCCCTCATTCTTTCCTTTCCCTCTTAACCCGTTCTATGGCATTAAGAGGTCAGTACCCTCTTCATTCTTGCATATCTTTTTTGTTCATCTAATCTTTTCTTTACACCTAGGATTTGTGTGTTCCTAGTTCTAACAGGTTATGAGCCCTGCGGTCTCAATCTAAGAGACCTGGAAACCATACTAGAAAACCACACATACAATCCAGCCAATCAATGATGAGACGGCTGTTACGGCTCGGTACGCCTAACAGTGTCCTAACGGACTTAGTCGTTTTTCTTTTCTTTCTCTATCTTATCAGATTAACTTATGACAGCCACGCTGTTCCTATGTTTCTCTTTTCTTTTCACATTATGCCGCATGCACTCCTCAACCTCTTCATCTCCGTGCAGTGCATGGCTATGTTCTACTTCTTTCTTCCATTCTGCCACCGCTGTGCGGTTGCCTCATGTATCACTTCCTTTCCATTCCATGGCCTTGCTTGATGCACGCTTCTACCTCATGCCACTAGAGTCCGGAATATTCTAGAACAGTCATCGGTAGATCCGATACCAACATGTACATACAGCAGTAGTAGTATATAAGGGCGCAAGTCCCAGCCAGAGAACTCCAGTTTAGTTCTCTTGGTTTTCTACCTCATTAACTCCACTTGAACGCTCCTGATTATTGCTAGTCGCTGGTCAGTACACTTCGCTATTTGATTCCCTAGTGCACCCTTGACGGGTTTTTGGGTTGTTTCAACGGCAGGCACCGTACTCATCGGCAGAACCACACGACACACATGTGATATCCATGGCCACCACCACTTATAAAGAACACCTTGCATCCACCACGAGGAACGCACCCCTTCCTCCCTTTCCCCCCCACCACCAGGGGATGCCTTCGAGACTCTGCACTTGCTCAGTCACCAGAACTGTACCTCTAGAGAGCAAATCGGTCCACCCTAACCCTACCCCATCCTCAGCCATGCCAACCCCATCAGCGCTAGCACATTCTGCTATGTAGCATGCCTTCTGCCCTCACGTCCCTCTCCAACAACGCGGGGAACAGGCCATTGATCAAACTGCTAAAACTCAGTCAGAGCGACTTGGAGAAGATAGAGATCCTCGACATGGCTAAGCATAACTGGCCCGTTTGGTCCAATGCCATGCTCAACCTATTCTGACTCAACTCTTGCAGTGGATACATCCTCGGCACCATACCACACCCAAGCGATGACACTTCCGAAGTGGCCACCAACTGGGACATCAACAATCTGTGTGTTATTGCTGCTGTCAAAACTCGGTGCACGAGGAAGGAAAGCCATTTCCTATGTGGATACATCAATGCACATGACGCCTGGACTGTTCTGTGCAACTGACATGAGAAAATTGGTCCCATAGTGCAGGTACTACTCATTCAAGAAGTGCTTGAGATCCAGTTCCATAGGTCTGATAGGCTGTCCACCACTGCAACCAAATTGTGGGACATTGTCGACCGCATATATGTGATCGGAATCCTGAAACAGGATGACTTCTTGCTCATCCTGCTCATGAATGCCACGAGTGGCGAGTTCGCACCCCTCTGCAACCACGTCACTGACTGTATCAATGCAAGCACCACGGCCGAACTGTACACTTCCTCACATCTACTCAAATACCTAGAAATGGAACAACAGCTCCTTGATAGTGAGAAACAGCGCCAGTCCTCCCTAGCACTTGCTGCCACCATACACAAGTTGCACAACCACAAGGTACAATCCTCGAAGACCTGCTCTAACTGTGGTGGCACTGGTCATACTGTCGATGCATGTTGAAAGGAGGGCGGTGGCCGGGCCGGCCAATGGGACACCATACTTGCAGAGAAGGGTGCTACTCAGGCGGCACGGGGTGTCAAGGACAAACCTTCAACCATGGCAACACAGCTGAAAGCCACCAGCAAAGCCACCAGGTTTGCACTACGACACCACTGGATGTGCATACATCCTAGATAGCATGACTGGAGAAGCCATCTTTGTGGCTCAGACCGCCCGATTTTCAAGCTGAAACGAGACGCAGAGGGCAACCTGTCTTGCTTCAAAGCTTGTTATGTCTGCCGCGGATACACTGCCGTCTTCAGTCAGGACTACTCCAAGACCTCCTCACCCACAGCACACCTTGAATCTTTTCACATCCTGGCCCACATTGGTGCAGTGCTAGACTGGGAAATGGAACAATTAGACATTAGGACCGCCTACCTCAATGGTATCCTGGCCCCGGATGAGGTGTGCTATATGGAACAACCTGATGGATTTGCAGAGCCAGGATGGGAAACCTGGGTCTGGGAACTCCAGAAGGGATTATATGGAATGAAACAGAGTGGGCGAGTCTGGAATGAGAACCTTCATCTCCAAATGGTATCCTGGAAGTTTCAATGCCTCAAATGTGTTCACTGCATATATTACCATCACCTTGGCAACAACATTGTCATCATGGCAATCCACGTTGATGACTTCTTCATGGTGGGAAGCTCCTGCCTTGCCCTCTTGCAGTTTAGGACACAACTCGAATCTACTTGGCAGATCTCGGATGCCGGTGATGCCTCTTTTTGTGTTGGTATCACGATCACTCAGGATCACACAACACACACAGTCTGCCTCTCCCAGACCGCCCTCATCGACCACATCACCTCACAATTCGGCCTCACTGACACCCATCCCGTTGCCATTCCCATGGACCCAGGCCTCCGACTATCATGTCCCACCAATACTACCCCTCCTGTGAATACTGCCCACCTTGCCCATATCCCCTACCGCTCCCTCGTCGGCTGTCTCATGTACCTAGTGCTCAGAACCTGCCCAGACATAGCCTATGCAGTACAACAACTATGCCATTATCTGGACTGCTACCAGAATGTGCACTGGAAAGCTGCCAAATGAGTTGTCCGTTATCTCAAGGGGACGTGAGAACTCAAGCTCTCTCTCGGAGGAGATCAGCCAGCTTGTCTCATGGGATACATGGATTCTGACTTCGCCACATGTGTCGACACATGCCAATCTGTCAGTGGCCACTGCTTCTTGCTCAGCACAGGGGTCATCACTTGGTCCACTTGCCAGCAATATATTATCACCCTCTCCTCCTGCAAAGCCAAATACGTTGCTGCCAGTGAAGCATCACAGGAACTCATGTGGATATGCATACTCCTAGGTTCCATCAGTTTTTGCCAACTCACCATGACACCGCTTCTCTGTGATAATTGTGGAGCCATGGTCCTCACTGAAGATCCATCATTCCATGCATGTGTCAAGCATATCAACACATGATACCACTACATCCACGAATGCGTCCACCTCGATCATCTCAAACTTCACTACATTAATACCAAAGACAATATTGCTGACATCTTCATGAAAGCACTTCCACGCCCAGCATTCATCTATCTGCACACCTGTCTTGGCCTTACTTGATTCAATGCAAGGAGTACATGTCGAGGAGGAGTCATACATGAGGAGGAGTGTCTTGTTAAGGAGGAGTGTTGGAGCTTATATGCTGAGCCGCGTATTTCGTATTCCCCATGTTTGTATTCCAACTTTGAACTATAAGTACATTTCATTTCCTCATTCTTTCCTTTCCCTCTTAACCCATTCTACAGTGTTAAGAGGTCAGTACCCTCTTCATTCTTGCATATCTTTTTCGTTCATCTAATCTTTTCTTCACACTTAGGATTCGTGTGTTCCTAGGTACTTAATCTATTAATATAAAACCTGTTCTACGGCATTAAGAGGATTCGTGTGTTCCAGTTCTAACTGATTCATGTTATTTTGCACAGTGAGAAGGGCCCAAAAGTTAGAACCCATGCAATTGGTATTTACAGTCTTGTGTTATTTGCTGAGTCAAACAATGTCACCATTATACCTGACTTACCACTTATTTAAGGACTTATCTACTAGAATATCCACCCGAAGTTCTGAGCCTGAGTTAGATTCAAGCCTCCAAGCCCTTTGAGCCTGTGTCAAGATCACCCCCAGCAACTAGCTTCCTGATGCTGGCTTTGCCACATTCTTTTGCCCCTCCTACATGACATGGAGGACCCCCTCCATCTGCTCAACACTGCTGACCTGCTCATACACTTCTTGGGTGATGCTTTCGTGACAACCAAGGTTTGCAGTGATCTGACTGACGTGAATGTTGTAACCGTAATGAGCCAGCAGAATTAGGTCATCTGTGTGGACAGGAAAGCCAGAGGGAACAGCAATGGTTCGTACTGGTCATTCATTAGTCCAATGGTTGTGGACATGGCTTGAATGTCCCGGTGCTGCATTATGCATGTTTATGGGCTTGGGCTCTGAGTCCACTTTTCCTCACCAGAACAAGAGACCAAGCAGGTATGCCAGTGCCAGTACACAACTTGCCCAGACCCTGAAGCTAAGTGCTGGCCCGGGCATTCTGGCC
Source organism: Boletus patriciae (assembly GCA_038093075.1). Lineage (NCBI taxonomy): Eukaryota > Fungi > Basidiomycota > Agaricomycetes > Boletales > Boletaceae > Boletus > Boletus patriciae. The sequence continues at coordinate 12,390 of JBBPRK010001054.1, forward strand.
CCTGATGATGCTTGGGCCAGGATTGGGCCTGGTCATGGTGGGGTTTGAGTCACAATTTGACTTGGGCTCGGGGCTTGAGGTGAGTGAAATCATGGAGTTGATATTGGACTTGGATTCACAAGAGGTTGGCATTTCTGGGTGAATTCTATATGCACAGGTTCAATGAGTCTCATAGGGTCAACTCAGATACCCTTGATCAGGACTTGGGTGACTGTACGTGAGCTTACCATGTTAGATGGATCTCTCTTGGCTTGTGATGAATGTGCACAGGCACTAGTGTGATTTACTGAACACAGTTATTGGTGTGTGGTAAACCCATGATGGATTCACAAAGTTTTGCCACATAAATTTCAAATGACTCAGGGCTGCACAGTACTTCAAACCAAGGTCTCCATCTCACTGCATTGTGGACATGTTAGTCTTTGAGCCAAAGGTCATCACAGCTATCCTTTGAGACAGCTCCATTGTGCACCCAAGTGAACAAGAGAAGTTCAGGACTCACTGGTCACAATCTGTGAGTTCACACCCACTTGACAGATGGAGGGCATTGATATTCTTAACTGTGGGTTGCTAAATAGGTTAACACTCAGGTGGATAAATGGAAAAACCTACCTATAACCAAGGCCTGCAACTGCCCACTCACGCAACTGAGGTGAAAGGCCAAGGTGGTTGAATATGTTATGTTTCTGTGGAATGCAACACACTGCTGTAATCCCAAGGCTATGACAGCAAAGACACTCAGGTTTGATGTGCCAATCCTTGGCCCACATTTCGTATCACTAACCTACCTACACTCCCAGCTGTGGCCGGGACCTACTGATGTACAGCCAGATATACAATACCTCAAACCAATCAGTATCATCCATCCTTTATACTATCCAGAGCTCATAAAGTGTCCTCGATGCCAGTCCTCCAAAGATGTAACTTGGGGGGGGGGGGTGGACAACAATGGGCACATGTGAACTTCATGGGATATCGCATGAAGAAACTGCACTTGGATTGCAATTGCACTGTGATGGCTGCAAGCATAATGGAAAGTTAGAGAAATCAGCAGCTGATGGGGCAACTGAAGTGGCAAGTGCTGAGATCAACAAACTGGAAATGGCTGCTAGTTCAACCAAAGAAAATGAAGTGGCCATTGGCTATTGTTTTGCACTAATGAGCCACACTTTTTGGAAGGGCTGGAACCACTGGGAGATCCCAGGTATGCCTATACTGTCTCATGAGAGCTCTCCTGGAGGCTAACGAGCACAATAGAGGTAATACCAGTCTTCTATAAGCGCTGTGCTCTGACACAAGAGCTATTCAATCTTCTGGTTGAACTTTGCCCATCAATGACATCAGCTAGGTTGGCAAAGCAGTTCAAACACGAGTACTCACCAGTGGGCTTGACCAATGGTGATGGTGGCTGACAATGAGACACAGAGCTCCACCTTCTGGAGTATCACCGGTGCAAGTTGACCTATCTCACAACTATTCAATACAAGCAAGCAACAGGCACGGGGCTGGCCAAATTTGGAATCACTGGCACAAACACACTCAAACACTTCTCAAACCTGGACAATCCAGAAGGCTATGCAGACAAGTCTATTTCTGACAAGGTAATTACAGAAGTTTATTTGGACTTCAGCAGTCATACCTGTCAAGCAGAATCAGAGTTGTATTTATGATCATGCCCCAGTAAGTAGATCTCAGATCTATTGTACAAATCACTAATCAATCCACTATGTACCACCAGCTCGTTGTGGGTCCCTCAACAGCACATTCAAGTCCACTAGCAAGGCAATAATTACTGATGATCATTGTCGGAGGTCGAAGGAGTTATGGGGTGGGATTCTCAGCATGATCAACAAGCAGAGTGAGATTATTGCATGGATAAATGCACTGGAACAGGAAACATCATTAACTATGACTAATGGATTGTTTTCACCAGCAGCTCTGTCAGACTAAAGCCAATGCCAAGACCACCGAGATGCTCATGGGTGTTAAGCATTGTCATGTAGCACTTGGTGTTCCCATGCCTGAGATGATCGTTATGGACAATTGTTGCCAGGTTTGTCGTGTTGTTGAGTCCGCCTTGCCTGAAATGGACTGCATTCTTGATGTAAGGCATTTCATTGCAAGGTATGGTGTTTGTGACCTTCCCTTCTGTTATTGTGCCCACACCAGCAATTGTCTAAATATATTGCAGTCATTCTCAACTCAGCAAGAAACATGCACCGTGCGGCTGTCACCGCTGACATAACAGATGCAATTCTCAAGAAACGCTCTGTGAAGAAATTGGGTGCAGAGTCCTGGAATAAATTGGAGCAAGAACAAAAGCTTGAGGCTGCATTCGCAAAGTGGGCCAAAAAGGGAACAGTGTGGTCTGCAGCTGCCAGGCAGGTCAACACATTCCACTCAACTTGTTGCCTCAAGTATGCTGAATCATCCAGCGTAATCAGATGCATAAGGAGTAGCTCAAACATGTTCAAAAGGGTTGCCTTGAATGCTGCTACCAGGACATCTTGTCTGATGGCAGCCGCATTCAAGGCTCTCACAAGGACTGGAACTCACTCCAATGAGTCCAGCCAAGTGGGATCACTGTCCTCGTTGCTCTCAGCCATGACTTCATTCTCTGCTGAAACATTCATGTGGCCTACAGTTGTGCTGCACAAACCTTGAGTCCAGATAGTCCACTGGAATTCCTTGCCTCGACCTACGGTTCCCATCATGTCAGCCTCATTGCCACAATTGCGGCACTTCACAATGAAACCCTCAAGAGTCTTCCCAAGTTAGCCACCATCCATTCAGGAGAGGCATTTGGCTTAATCACCTCTGACCATGCATCAACGTTTGGGGGGCTGCTCGACGTGAAAGAGGAGCTCGCTGAAACAACCCAAATGGCCTCAGCGTCAACTGTGGCTCTAGGGAATCGAAGACTAAAGGAAGGGCGCACCAAAAGCACTAGCAGTTGGTTGCGGAGATGATCTCACTGGCTGAGGTGGG
>JBBPRK010001055.1:0-15375 GCA_038093075.1 Boletus patriciae
CTTCGTAGAACAGTCTGTCACCAGAATCGGTTGAAGGATGAATGCGAGCGGTGGACATACGAGCTAGAGAGTTAGTGCAGACTGCGAAATGGTGTGGGTAAAAGCCCGATGCGCTGTCTTAACTGCCAGAGTGAGCTGTGTTCCGAAGAAGGAGCCTGCGACGCATGCTGCGAAGCTCGACCCATACTGAAGCAGAAGGCTACTAACAATGTCATTCATCCTGGAGGATTTGTTGATAGCAAATTCCGAGGGAGTTGCTATACGTGTATGGAAGGGACCAGTGGAAACGAGCGGGAAAGTACGCGTATGGAGTGATACCAGTGGATGCTCGAGTGTATGGGAGGAGCCCAGTGGGCACTTGAAGGAAAGGACCAGCAGACCCAATGAAGACCCAGAGTGAAGTAAGTGCAATGCGCAAAACAGCGTGACGCACGAGCTAGGACACTCCGAGTCCTCAGCTAAGAGCTGCAGTTGTGGAGCGAGGCGGCGAAAAGCAAAGAGCGATGTCATTTCACTTACTTGATCAGCCCAGACCGCCAACTCCCTTCTTACTACTTCATCTATTCCTGGTTGTGGTATCAGGGGGTCAGAGGTTGGTGGTTCGTCAGGAAGTTGCTTGTCAATTGGGAGACCTTGATGGTTATACGACACTCTCGGATCCTTCAAGTTGGTATTGAACCTTTTTTTTGCTTGTTGGACTTGTTTTTAATCTGGACGTGCTCGTCGTCTTAAGGTTAGGTGAACATTATGACAATAGTGCGGTCAAGTCGACGCTTCACTGCAAGCATACATAGTGGAGTTTGTCCTTGGGAAAGGACCTGCGTATCGGGGATTGCCGGGTGTCTCACGCTGGTATTATTTCCGTTTCGGGGTGGGCACCCCCACGTAACGGACGGTCACTTGGCCATTGTTCTTCCTTGCACTTACACGAGACTCGATGGCGCACGATAACACTGACTCTGTGCCTGAGCTTGGGTCACACCCTGACGATTCTCAGGTAATCGAACTCGAACCTAGCACTACACCCCAGGGCTGCGCCGCCCTGCCACCAGAGACGTTATACCACATATTTCGCCTCATAGGCCCTCAAGACCTGATCCGTCTACAAGCGGTACGTTCGATGTCTCCCCAACGGTACACGGTACCCGAGTGCCGCTTTCTCATTCAAAGATGCCACGTCCAGGTGTCCAAACTTTTCCGTGCGATCATCCGTGATATTGCCATCTGGCGAACAGTCTATTCCACCACTCGTCTCCCTCTCCCACCCGGTCCCTTCCCATGGCAATCCATCCACTTCCTCCAACGCGCGCTCGTCCACTCGGCTCGGATCGCACGCGTGTGGACCGCCGAACCACTTACGCGCATCTCGAAGGGGGTCTTCACCGGTCCGCGATCGATAGAAGACGATAGATTTAAATGGGTCCGTGGGAGATGGTTGATCGTGAGCAAGAATATGAAACAACTTCGATCGCGAGATGTCGAGACGGACTCGGAACAACTGCTGTGGGATCATGGATCGTTCGCGCATTGGGCGGCGGCGTCGGTGATGAATCCACTGGGACACTTCATATACGTCGCTGTGCACCTCGGAAAGGGGCATCTTGAGGATCCGGTGTATGTGTCATGTCGACACGTTGGATCCATGGTATTGACGATGTGCTTTCTTCACAGGAAGCTGCTCGAGTTTGTGGTAGATGACGATACAGGGCACTTGTCGGGTCCAGAAATGTTTGACGTACCCACCTGGTCGTTACCGAGGGAGGCGTTTACGCCGCGTATCCGAGTTGAGAGCGGCATTGCGCCATATGCGTATATCTCCCTTTGCTCTGCGAGCAAACCCAGACGATCTTTGGTATTCGACCCACGAGACAGACGGTTCTACAAGTTCCCTCGGTTTCGAACGCAACTGGTAGAATCCTTGCACTACATGTCGACGAGCAGAACTTCACTCATATTTTTTTCACGCCAGGATCTCCTCTTGAATTATCGCGGGGCATGGTTACCTCATCTCGTGGAGGTCTACTTTTCACGGACCCACATCTTCGTGCTCAACCGCTCCTACCTCATCCATGGTAATATCGGCCAGGTCGAGGTCATCCAGACATTTGCCCTTCCAGATGTCGACCCCGATGAGGTTCCTAACCCTGTGCCAAGCCGCGACTCGATGTCGAATGGCCTCGCGGACGGTGACAGACCTATCGTCCGCGAGCTCCGTCTCACTCACGAGATACTCACGCGTGACACGGGATCGATATGGCTTGCCCCCATCCGTGACGCAGTCGTGGATCCCATTACGCAGTCGACGACACTCCGGTTCATGCACACGTATGCACCCTTTCAGCCTACCCCCGAGACGAGCGTCCAACTCGTGTGCACCGACTATATCCTCCCTGCGTCCCATGCGGGTCCTACCCGCACCATCACCGCGGACCACGATCACAGAAATAGCAACACCAACACCAACAACGGTCACAATCACGACAACTTTGGCGCCATCACCCGCAGCACTGAGCAAGTCCTCCCAATCACCGTCGTATCGCACGACATGTTTTCGGTGCAAGGGTCGTGGAACGGTAACTTGATTGACTTCTCCGACGACGGATTCGTCAGGGGGCTCTGCATGGTTGGAACCTACGCAGGGGGATCCACCATCCCCAACACTGTGATGGTGCACAAATTCGCCGTGGACGCCACGGGGGAACGGTGTGTTTCCGTCGTCGGCGATCCGTCCCCGCCGTGGGATGGCCTGGATTCGACCCGCTATTACGAGTATACTTTGGACTCGATGAGAGGGAAGATATGGCATACAAAATGGGACGTACTGGAACTGGACAATGCGGGAAAACCTGTAGATAGGGAAGTGCTGGCCATCCTCGTCGACTTTAAATAGGCAGACCGCTTTGTTGGATTATGGAAATGCACACCCCCTGATCTATGTACCCACATTGATCACCGGTGTTGCTGAACGTTGAACCGCAGAGTCATCGGTCAGGGTAAAGCAAATCACGTCCATGTTCGATTGGTATATATAGCGACGACATACGAAAACAATGACTAAAGTCCAGACTAATCGATGCAAAAAGGGTATACACGACGAGGCACGTCCGCGTCCACACTTCCCTGCCTTCCCGCATAAACCTCGACAAGTACTCCAATGCATACCCGTTCCAGCGGGTTAGTGATTATACCAAGGGTCTAGAGGGGTGTCAACAGGAGGGAGAGCGAAGAATGGCAATTGGACATACATCCTGACAAAATGATGGATATCTGCGAGCGAATCACACTTCCGCAACAGAACGCTATCATCACCGATATTTAAATACACAGGACAACGCAGCTAACAAAGGAGGACCTACACTGGAAACATTGTTCACCACCTACACAGGACACGCTAGTTAGTACGAATAGTGGATATACGATGAGAACGACGTACCAGGGGACCAGGCTCCTTTGGTGCTTTACAGAGATAAGAGCCAGAGGCAATGAAATCGCCGTTTGGAGAATAGGCGACGCAGAACATGTCCCGCGGAAATGAGTACCGCGTCACCTCCCGCGCATCTTCCAAATCCCACACATACACCGTGTTTCCACGCACACTAGCCAGAAACCGACCATCAGGAGAGACCGACATGCAGATGTATGGCCACAAGTGCGGGGCGGCGACGCCAGCTGCACGATCGCGCCAGTTACGTATTTGCACGCCGGTGCCGGCGTCATACATCATGAGTTGCCCGGTAGCGAGGTTGTTGGCGACGACGTGTGACCCGTCCTTGGTCCATTCCAACGAATGTGCTCGGTGTTTGATCTCGAGCGAAGGCCGACCGGTGGTCAACTCCCATATCTGTATGCAAACGCCACATGCTGCGAGCCGCGTGTCGTCCGGGGAGAATCGCGTGCATCGGGTATTCCCCTTCCGAGGTTCGAGCACACCAACGCAACTCCCGTCCGAGACGTTCCTCAACTCCAGGCTGTCCGACATGTACTCCCTTTCGACCGCATACGCCAACAAGCGCGTGTCGCTGCTGAAATGAACGACACAGTGACAACGGCTGATGGCAGGTTTGTCAAACGTGTGTTCGATCCGGCGTGAGTTGGTGTCCCAGAGCAAGACTTGACCGCCGTCCCTGTATGTGCCACCTGTAGCGAACTTCTTGCCGTCGGTGGAGACGGCGACAGTGGTGAAGTTGGTGAAGAAGCCGCCCCGGATGGCTTCGCCTTCGCGGGTTTTCTCTTTGACGTTCCAGATCTGTAACCCTGAACCAACGACTGCGATCAATCTGGTGCCATCAGGCCAGAAAGCAAGACATGGAATGGAAGCTTTCTGTTCAGGGATTAATTCTTCGGGTTGGTAGTCTGTGGGCTGGGAGGATGGCATGGGTGAGAGAACGTCGAGAGAGAGTTGCATGGGCAATCAGTTTCAAGTTAGGGTGGAGCGGACGTGCCACCACTCTCATTACATCATAACCCTCGGACACAGTGGTTGCTCGTACATACACGGCTATCACATAACCCCATTTGTAACGTCCTTTGACCAATCGATGCAGTTCCAGCATGAGCACACGATATATTCATAGTCACCCATGCATTCGCTTCGGACTCGCTGGAACCATCCATGTCAGACTGAACCGCATGTGTATAGGTATCACACCGCCATCTCAGCGACCGATTTTCCGTCAAGCAAAATGGAACGACCACTGGCATAGTAACGAGCGATAAGTACAAAACCAACCACCGGCATCACACTTCACACCGCTCACGCGTTGACGCCGAGAGGCGAGCAGCCGAAGTTGAACGCACCGTTTTAATCCGTGCATGCGACTAAACTTAACTCGAACAGCAAACACGTACGAAGCTGTTGTTGGAGCAGTTAAAACGGCTTGTTGCGTCGCCGAGCAACCACTGCCCACACAGGCGACAGTAGGAGGCGGGCGGGCAGTCAAGACCGATGAGCCCGGCAGCGTTCAAAGCAGTGTCGAACGAAGGGAATGCATTTCCATCAGCCCATCGTCTCATATGGACAAAACACGGGGAGAAACTCACGGTCTGGGTGCTGGTGCAGCACTGCTGGACTCGTCTTGCATTGTTGGGGCGATGCGATGTGAGAGGCAGAGAGCGAGGGGAAGGGGGGCGAAAAACGCAAGTAATTTCCGCCAAACAAAACAAATTCGAATCCCAACAAGTACCTCAACGCAGCGCGATCGCTACGACACAACCCGGCGAAGCCTGCCGAAGCCCATCTGTCAACCCCCGGGTTTCGGCCACTGACATTTGTAGATCGCTCCGCTGCGGGGAAATGTTATTACGCCAGTGACCGAATAAAATACATACCTGTCAGACACGTCACCGACGTTGGGCATTGCTGCGCTGTGCTGCTGCGGTTGTGACTTTGACTTAACCTTGACGAACTTGAAACTATTCATCTCGACCGACTTATGTACCTCGTCACTTGAATACAGTATCTGGAAGATGCATGGCACGGAAGGTCCTTTACCTGGGCACTTGCACATCACTTTCCTCGTCGGTGACAATAGTTGTTGACAAGAGTCTGACAGAGCCTATCTGAGTCGAGGTGCCTCGGCGGGGAATATTACTAGGCAGTACTGTGAAACAGGTTTCAGGTGTCTGTGGCACTTCGCAGCGCAGTTCGCTGAGACGACCGGAGCCCCCCGTGAAATCTCCTCGAGTTCTGGAGGGAACACAATTGGTTAGTATATTCGGACGTCTCCCGTTTTCTGTTTCGCACTTATCCTGCAATGTTGATACTGACCTTGCGGTAAAAGCATGCGAAAATAGAGCACACAGAATGGGGATAAATCTGTCGTGCAGCCAAAACTTCTTCTTTTCCGCATGTTGATAGGCGCGGCCATTTTTGACTCATCGATAAATGTGTGATCAACGTGTAGGCGACCGACATGGGGTACTGTAAAAAGGAAAATGGGTGACGGATTCGTGACTGTAGTTGTCACATGTCACATCATGTGCACTTCGTCTGATCGCTCATGTACCCTCGTCCCAAAATGTGAAGAGGTCGAGCTCGACGAGACTCGAGACGCCATGTTGGGTAGATTGCATCGGAATCGTTGGGACGCGTTCTGACAGCACAACCAACATATCCACGGCTAGATTCGCATAGATTCGCACCAGCAAATAACCTGATCCAAACGAGTCGTTCTCCGTTTCTACCAGGCCAGAGAGTGCCCATAACTTGCCGGCTTCGTTCATCGCGTTCGGAAGGACGACAGCCGCATTATATACGCTCATGATTCAAACCGAGGACCAACAGCTGTATTCAAAACCGATACGATCGCGAACGCAAGGATATGATTTCAAGATGGGAGACCCGAGAATGTGACTGACACTCTTGCCCACCAGAGAGTCGATCTAAAACTCTACGATGCCCCTTTAAAGTCGCTGCATCGTTCAAAAACTGATAACATTATCTGGCAGGTATAGTTTGTACAGAACTGTAATCTGCAACTCATAGTTCTTTGAAGCAGTGACGCCTAATCCAAGTTCAACTCACCCGCCCCAGGAGGGCGGAAGAGTTGGGGTAATAACATCCAAAGTGCCTCGCGCTCTTTCCTCGCCCTCTCATTCACCTTTGACCGGCAATTCTCGCACATGAGTGCACCAGGTAACTTGTCCGGCTTGCATATCTCCTGAAGATCATGCAGGATGTCGTCCGACTTGAGCACTGGCATAAGCTTCCAGGCTTCCCGACACTTTATCTCCTCGACCGGAATCTCCTTTGTCAGCCCTCGCTGAATGTTTACCAAACAGGAGGACAGCCTCCCCTCTCCCGCTGCAAGAGTGAGAAGATCCTCCGTGGACAATTCGGTCCATCGTGCAGAGCGTTCGCTCAAACTCCAGCTGATGCCCAAATCGTCCTCCCTATAATCGCTTGCTGTGGTTGCTCTCGACAACTGATAAAATGCAGCTGGCAAGATGCTCGGTAGGTTGGCCACGCGGGCAAACTCGATCGCCGCCACGGGCTCTGGATACATGTCGAGATAGAGACCTGTCATCCCTTTCATGTACAGCGCATCATCGCTCTCAAACGCATCCCACTCCCAAATATTTTTAGGCCAATCTTGTTCGAGTTGGGCCGAAAGTACGTCTGTAATATAATTTACCTTGTACTTTAACACCAGTTTGTACAACGGCAGCGTGCGCTTAAAGCTCCCTAACTTGTACTTCCAACGGAGTAGCGACCTACGGGAGCTTGAACGTCGAGCATTGTATGGATAGGGGTCACTCACGAGGGATGGTACAGCGCATGCAAGAACCAATCTAGCTCCAATGCATTCTCTTGGACAAGCACGGCCGGCGTGTTATCCATAAAGCCACTCCCTCGAGAGAATCTATCGTCCAAGAACTCCAAGAAGACGGGAGCATGAACGGCTAGGACGTCACGATGGAGCTTGTAACACCTTATTTCGCTGGATTCGGGACGGCGTGCTGTGATGACGATGTCACCATCATCAAACCACAGTGGGGTAAATTTCTCGACGATGTGATACACGGCTTGTGTGGTAGGGTTGGACATGGCTGAGATTGTGCGGTTATGGTGGAGTGAAATCGTGGTGCGCCTGAGGTGCGGCCTTATATGGCTTTCCATTGAATCGAGCTGATTGAATTGAGGGGGTAAAAAGCCCCTATTTGATTGAGGTAAGGAAGGTCGTCCCAGCATCGGTCTTGAAGGATTGGGAGGTACAGCGCAGCTATTTTCACAGCCCGAGAGATTTACGAGCTACGCCTGAATACGCATGTCTACAAGGTGGGTTCAAGTGATCATGAACTTATGACGTCACGTCTCGTCCCTGTTTACACTTGTTTTCATATCAGCCAAACTGGAGCTGTGGCGCTGGTCCGTTCCAAAAGACATTTATGCAAAAACTCGACAGCGAATGCCTGGGTATGTTCTTTCAAGGAATGTGTGTGTATCATTGTAGTCGGCATTGGGCCGACTGTAACGCGGGACGGTTGCCAATAATGCCAAGTTGCTCAGATTCAAAGTCCGCAAATGACTAATTTTGGAGGCCCTCCAAGTGCGCTGTAACCGTATCGGATTGCGGCGCCTCGGGGAACAGACATGTGAGCGGTTTGTTCTGCCATGCTGGTCGGCTAGACATGCCATATTTACTCCAGTTTGTAGGTTAATGACCTGGCTCCTCGGAGATGGCCTACTATAACGCCGAGCGATACAGTATTAATGACCGTACCCAACAAGTTCCCCGGGCTCAGCAACTCCAAGGATGATGACATCCTCGCGACCGCATTCAACGGACTCATCTCGGAACTCGAAACTCGGATCCGCGCGCGGGGTCTCAATTGGACGGATTCGCCTTTAGGCTCTCAATGTGGAATTCTCTGCCTTGCTGACAGGCCAACATCGGTCTACCTGGTACCATCCGATGTGTTGGTCGTCATAGTCACTGCTATGTGGCAGCACCGGCAGTTAAATATATATTTCGAAGGGCATATCTCCTGATCATGACGCATCGACTGCTGCCAGCCTAATCAGGATCTCCTTTGTATCGAAATGCCAAGCAAAGTCAGATCTACGCGTTCAAGTTCCTACAAAGGCTACCCGCGCTTCGCAGGAGATATACAAGGCCGCCTTCATTTATCTAAAAAAACGTGTGTAAAAAGCTGTGGGTGATATCATACTTGCAAGTTGTATAACCGGTGAGTCCACGCGGTACGTAGTGCCATAACAGAAAGCTGTGCGATAAGATATACAATCATGAGCCATCACGACTCGATGACTCGGTTTCATCATCCTTCACATTGGCTTCAACGACTCCAATCTCGATCACTGGTGGCCCACTCTCATCGCCGTGCTGTTTCTGTGATGGATTGGGCATTGCGATAAGGACCGCGACATGTACTGCGGGCGTCGGAGATGAAGAGGGTAAAGGTGGTATTTGACCAGCCGCAGGCACCGGCAACACAGCGGTAAGCTGTGGCGATGGCGGTGATCGTCTTCTTGTAAAAGGTCGTATGAACCGTGCAGGGCGCGATGAAGGGTCTGTGGAGTCCTCCGCGGTGCCTGTTGTGGGACCCTGAGGCGATGGCGCGGATGGATTGACATATGCGGCAGACACGGGCTAGGAAGGGAAATGCGACCCGAACGGTGACCCGGACGGTTAGCGGGTATGCTCCATACGGCGTGGAGTTGCCTACCATGAGGTCACCCCACTTTCTCTTTTCGTTTTCCTCGCCGTCCTCGTCGTCGTCGTTCAGCCAGGCTTCCCAAAGCTTTGGTTTCTGGCCGATATCTCGTCTTCTTCTCCCTGATTCAAAGCGATGTGGCAACCATGTTCCAGTTCGGATGGCCTCCTCAACCAAGCGATGGTGGCGCCGACGGAGGATCAGGCTTCGAATAACGATGGCAGAGGACACAGCGAGGAGAAGGACGAGGGTGGCTATAAGTGCAGTGTACGATGCATTCATCGGTATAACAGAGGAATTAAGAGAGGAAGACATGGCGGAGCGTAACAGAGACAGGAAGTCAGTGCCAAGTAGTTGTAGTGGTGAGAAATCGAGGTGTAAGGCGCTTACCGAGAAAGGTATAGACTGTTGGAGAGGCGGTTCGTTTGTCAGGTCGACATGTGGGCACAAAGGAGCCGTGAAGAGGAGGGAGAATTAATCATGCAGTCGATCGCACGGTGGCAACGGCAAGTATGGTATGGTGCATCGTGACGGATTGCCAAATCGTAGAGCATCCGATATGCAAGTACACCAGATACGGGAAGCGGAGATGGATAAGTAAGGGTGGGAGAGTGCGCGATCCAGTCAGTATGCAAATCGAATGAACCGAGAAAGAGGTTAATGGCGCTCACGATACAGGGTGGCATTGGCAGAGGAGGAATCACTTGTTCCCTGCGTAGTAGGTGAGCTGGTCGGTGAACTTGCTGCTGAGGTAGGGGCCACAGAAGGGATTCCAGTCGACGGGAACGGCCTCGATGAAAAGGAAGAAGACATTGTGACGACCAGATGGGGGGTGCGTAAAGCGCGTGAGCGATATCGTCTGCCTATTAATTACGTGGGTTTAATGGATATGAATAAAACGGAAAATTGGACTGAATGTGTGGTTCAAAGTGAACTTAACTTGTGGGCGCCGGCGCCGGCAATGGTCAGATATAAGGGACTTGGAGGGTCTGCCCCCAATGGCGTTGTGGTCGTCGTGGACGAAGCCAAGGCTTTGTGGGGCTGTGATCAAGCGATCCACATTCATAACCCTAACGTACGGATCACACGATCCGTCGGAGCACGAAAAGCCTGCTGTGCATTGGCACTGCATCTCATTCCTTTCTAGTGTCAAAACCTCCCTGATTTGAAGATACGCGATGCATTAATTCATTGGCAGCAGCCCTTGTTGTCGCTGGCCTCGTGGATTGTGCCTCGAGGCTAATAGAGTGCTTAATAAGAAAACAAGCCCGAGGGCCGAGCCCGAAGTTATCACAAGGAGGTGAGTCATATTTAGCCTCCGGGTGCGGGTTGAAAGCTGCGGAAAAAAAAGGAACAGCAAACGGCGCACTCGAATGCCACCGTTGTGTCGCCTTTGATAAGCATCCTAGTTTATGCGTTGATCCCTCGCTGTCCCGCTGAAACCATGGAAAACTCCAGAAAACTCGTTCCTGTCCATGTACTATGTGGCCGTCACGGACCGAGATCACTATCCTGTGTCCCTATTTCCGGTTGGCTGCGCATCATGATCTTCTGATATGACTCTACAGCAGTCGCAGTGAATTGCTCCAGGCGACATGATACAACATCAAAGCTTTGGTCTTGCATCCATACGATGTTTAATTTCAGTGATGCTCGAGAACATGTAGGAATTCCACGGCATGTCTCCCTCCGATGTGGCGGGGCATGGCATCAGCAAGTGAGTGTCATGACGATTGATCTGGGAGCGTCTGTGGCAAACGCGTGCGATCAGGCATGCACAGTGGTCAGGCCTGCCATTGACACGCCGGGGTTGTCAACTGTTACCCAGGGCCGTCGCAGTCGGACGAACGCGGTTATATAACCATGACTTCAGCACAATTGTGGAGCCTGAAGGTAAACCCATAGTTTTATTGTTATTGTGCGCTTGCTACCGCCCCATTCCTCAAAGCTTGAACTTCCATTGGAACTTTCAAGTTGATCCGAGTCATCATTTGTGTAGGTTTCACCTGCGTGCGTCGAGTCACTTGCCTTTTTTTTGTAGACCAGCGCTTCGCCTTCTTTACTCGTTGGGCACATACCACGAGTCAGCCTCGCGCTTATTGGGCCTTTTGTGTGTGCACGTGCTGAAACGAACTTATCTAGATTCAATTCGAATCGTGTTCCTCACAGCAACAGAATACCAGTAAAAGATTCTATATTCCAAGATACGTCATTTACATCAATACGAACTCAGACTCAGCAGTGCAGAAGGTGTCAAAATGCGCGCGCTCATTCGGATAGACTTCGAAATAGTCGGGCAGCTTGGCCCAGATTTCGCAGCGTTCAGCCTTAGCACCCCTACTAACCTTCCGCAGACACGGATCACACATGTACATACGCAGTTCTGTGTTCTCAGCACTGCAGAGTTCCAGCAGGTCTGCAAAGATATCGTCGGATTTCACCAATTTCGCCGCAGCCATGTTCCAACCCTTTGCACATTTCATGTGGAGGTCAAGTTCCCTGGGTAACGTCCTCGCAAATCTAGCTGCGTGGCTTGCGAGCTTCTCTTTACCCCTCTCCATGCGGCGTAGCTCATCCTTGGAGAGGATAGACCACATGGCCCTTCGCATCTTTGCGAGCTGCGTGGGTGTCGGGTCTTCGGGCCCGCCAGCGATATTCCTTGTCTCCCAATCATTCACGACTTTCATCCGAGAGAGCTGGTAAAATGCCGCTCCGATCCGCGTGCGTTCAGGAACCTTGGCAATGCGGGCGAGGCGAATGTATGACGCGGGCTCTGGGACTAGTGTGTCCCATGGGCCGTCTCCGCTTCTCTGCTGGTGCATTCGGTACATGTGCACAGCGCGATTCTCAAAAGCGTCCCATTCGTAAACGCTTTTCGGCCAATCCTGTCTGATCTGGTACTCAATCATGCATTCAATATCGTCCGCGACATACTTGTCCGCGAGGACGAGCAACGGGAACGCATCAGCAGCATTCGTGGCCTTCGACCTCCTGAAAATCAACGTGCTGGGATCCGTCAGGGCGTGAAACGTTTGAGGAGAGATCGAGCGATAGAATAGGAGTTACTCACGAGGGGACATACATGGCCTTGAAGAATATGGCAAGCTCCGCAGGATCGTCGAACAGGCGAACGACGGGCGTTCCTTCAAAGTACCCGTTGGCATTTACCCCGCCTGGTGCTGCCGCTGGCAGCATGAGTACGCCAGAAAGACCTCTTGCGTGCGTCGCGAGCACCCTGCGGTGCAATTTGAACAGGGATATAGTGTCGGTACCGGGACGTTGGGCAGATATGACGATGTCTCCGTTGTCGAAGAACAAGTCTGAGACTCTCTCGAAGTTCTGAATGGCGTCTGGGGTGCTCGACATATTTGTGGTGAAAGCGTCAATGGTATGGAGGTGGGGCAACAGAATGGAGTTGGAGTTCCATGAGTGGTTACCCTATTTAGTCAGAGGATAGGGGCTTATAATGGCCCGATTCAGAATCGGACCTACTCTTCCGGGCTCCGCCGCGGCTGTCAGCTTCCCTGATAGACAACGTCGAGAACGAAACTGTGCGTAGGCTGCATCGACTACAAGCAAGGCGCTGTATCACTTCTACATTCTTGGGAAGTTCAATTACTGTGCCAAAGCATTCTCCTCGACTTTTCGGATACCTGGCACTCCATAACGCGACAAGAGGCTCGCCAGTTCAGATGAAAGCATGTCAAGTCACAGTTCCCCGCACGACAGTTCCGTCAAATCAGAGTACACGACGGAGAAACGGGTGGTGATTACGAGTACGTCAAGTCTGCATGACGCTGGATTGCCGTTGAAAACGATTCTCTTTTCAAATAGAATTGAAGGCAATAGACGTTGCTGCTGGTTTCAGACGAATTCCTGCTGGATTTTATGTCAGTGTACTTACAGGAAATGAGGAATATCGAACGTCTACCAATCCTTCGTCGTGGGATGGACGAACAACGATGTGCGAGTGGACAGATCAAGTCTTGCTGTGAGGATAATTGTTTTTGGCTTCTCGATCGCGCCCTTGATCGATTATCCAGGCCGTCGGATTTATCGTGCACAGTCCAGCTCCAGGTTTGCGCATTCTTCGAACCAGGTCCCGTGCTCGGACGCGGGATGTTACTGCGCAAATTCAATATCCGCCTCGGCACGTTAATAAAATACAGTGCTGCATCTTTTTGTACGTCTCTCAGAGTCCGATCGGTCAATACTGAAACAGTTGTAGCAATAACCTTCCTGCGAAAGGACGTCAAAGTTTTATCCCCGTGTTCCTCTCTGGAGATGACCATGAAGCTTGTGTCGCCTCAAGAAATAAATGCCGTCGCAGCCTGGCATGTTCCTATCGATGTTCGTAGATTCAATCCCTCAGCTTTAATCGACAGTCGCTGATCTAGTGGGAGTAGACCGAGTCTGATGGCTCTCTTGCTCTCGCCAAGTCCACTGATATCGGACATGAATATATGAGTAGCTATTACAAAGATGGCAAAGAGTCATTTCTCGACAAAGCCATCGCGCAATTTCAACATGTGTTGGAACATTGCCCTGCCAATCGCCAAACCCGCAGTGCAGCACTTTCGAATTCGGCCATGGCCAGGTTCTCCAGGTATCAAGCTAAGGGTACCGACCCCGATCTAGATCTATCTATATCCCTATACCAAGATGCGCTTGACCTTCTCCCTGATGATCACCCTATTCATCCCACCTCACTCCTCAATCTTGCTGTCGCCCTTTCGTTTCGCTTCAGCAAGCAGAATGATGTTACAGATGCGAACAAATCCGAAGAACTCTTATCCAGGGTCCTAAAAGCGTCACACCCCGAAAGCTTTGAACACTGGATTTCGTCGGTCATGCCTCAGACTTTCGCTGCGCCCGCCACAGCAAGCGAAACGATCGGCTCAGGTACCGGAGGGCCGTTGACCTCTGCCGGACGGGTTGGCTGGCAACTGCCATTTTCATTTCGGCAGCTGGACTACGTGGTCGAGCAGTGCAAGAAACAAAATGACTCAGAGCTGTTGGATGAGGTCATTTCCCAACTTCATAATGCATTGGGATTCCACACCGCAGGACTTCCCGAGTGGAATGCATTGGAGAGCTGTCTTGCTCTCGCGCTCTTGACGCGCTTCGAACACCAAGGCCAGGAACAAGATCTCGCCGAAGCCATTCAGCGCTGGCGGGAGGTGTTGAGAGGGATGTCCGTCGACAACCACGATCGACCCATGACTTTGAATAACATCTCATTTGCTCTCACGACGTTGTTCCGGATACGAGGCGATCGCAATGATCTGGACGACGCGATCCAGCTTCAACGAGAGGCACTACTCCTTAGACCTGTCGGACATCCCGACCGAACTGTCTCCATGGACAACCTCGCAACCACACTCTTGACGTTTTTCGGGCAGGAAGGCGATGAAAAGCATCTCACCGAGGCGATTCAACTTCAGCGAGATGCATTGCTACTTCGACCGACCGGACACGCAGATCGCCCAACGTGGGTGTCCCGCGGGCAAGAGCTCCAGTGCCTCTCGCTGTAGCTGGATCGCCTCGTCAAGATCTTTCTGGTCATTTTCATTTCCCAGCTGAATGGACGCATTCGCGAAGCGTTGCAACAACGTCGAACGATCTATGTGGCCAACAGGCATCAACAACAGTGCCTCTCGATGGAGCTCCAATATCTCATCAACGTCGCCCGTGCGATCGGCGGCATCGCCCCGGGGGAAGCGGATCTGCGACGAGAGAGCAACTGCGAGATTACTCAGCGTAGTCGAGCGGTGCGGATGTCCGACAGGACATAAATCCAGTGCCTCCCGTAGGTGCTGGACCGCTTCGTGAAGGGGTTTCGGATCAAGCGTTCTCCCGGACGATTGCAGGAGTCCGATTGCGAGGTTGGTCAATGAGCGCGAGCGATCCGGATGTCCAGCCGGTGTGGACGACAGTGCGTTACGACGGTGGTGGATTGCTTCATCAAGGTCCTTCCGGTCGCCTCCCTGATTGAACCATTCGAGTTGTGTAATTGCGAGGCTGCTCAGCAGGACCGGTCGGCGTGCATTTCCCTCTGGTAGCGACTCCAGGCCGTCTCGAAGAAGCCAGGTTGCCTCTTCGAGGTCTTTTTGGTCACCGTTTTGATCAAATCGCGTCCAGAGAGCGACCGCGAGGCCATTCAATGAACTTGCTCGATCGGGGTGACCCACAGGTCTCAGC
>JBBPRK010001056.1:0-15303 GCA_038093075.1 Boletus patriciae
TCGATGCCGCATTTGGGTTAACGACAGATTGTGGGAATCTGTAGTTACGCGAAACCTTAATTGTTTTCTTTTGAGCGTCATAGTATTTTATTGCCCTAGGACCTTGTTCGTATCCCACAAATTTATGTTTATGAGCATTAGGCTCTAGTTTTGATGGGTTGATCTGCTTGTCTAATACCCATATTTCGCGACCAAATTCATGGATGTGTGATATGTCGGGTCTGTGTCCTGACCATTTTTGGTAAGGTGTCATATCGGGTAATGCGCGTGTGTACGCGCGGTTTCGGATGTAGGTGGCATAACTCAGGGCCTCAGGCCACAGCTCCGAAGGGAGTTCGCACGCAGTAATCATTGTGCGTCCTAATTCGACGACAGTTCTATTCCAACGCTCGGCAATCCCATTTTGTTCAGGTGTGTATGGCGCTGTTGTTTGTAGCTCAATTCCTTTATTGTTGCACCACCCGATCAGATCTTTATTGACGTATTCACGTCCGTTATCAGCGCGTACCGCTTTTGGACATTTGTGTTCCTGGCGCTCGATATGGGTCAGGTAATGTTTGACCTTTTCGGGCGCTTCATCTTTTGTTTTCATGTAGTAGAGTACTACATGTCGAGTGTCATCATCGACAAAAGAAATGTAATATTTGTATCCGCTGTGTGATGGAATACGTGCTGGTCCCCACACATCCGTGTGTGTGAGTTCCCCGGGTGTGCGTTCCCGGCGGCTTACCATTTTTGGCAGTGGCGTGCGAGTCATTTTCGCTTGGATGCAAGACTCACACTCGAAGTCTTGTGGGCTCTCCTTAATTGTCATACCGTCTACGAGGTGTTTAGCATGTAGGTTGCACAACCCACTGATGCTTATATGCCCGAGTCTCTGGTGCCACTCGAGCCAAGTATACGAGTTTTTAAGTTTGAGAGTAAGGTTTGCTTGCTCTCTTTTATTAGATGTAGTGACATCTATGTAATATAAATTATGTTTTCGTGTCCCGACTGCGATTGGTCGTCGGTCCGAGTCATAAATATGTATTTTTCCGTTTGCACAAACAGATTTGCCGCCAACACCATCAATTCGTCCGAGTGAGATGAGATTTTCTTGCGCTTCAGGTACATATAAAGTGTTGGTGAGTCGCACTGGGATCGTGCGATTATCAATTCGGCTAGATAAGGTCACGGTCCCACGACTGTATGCAGTGACTGGCTTATTGCCCAGTCCCTGCACTTCCTTATGAGGAATGGCAGTGTAATCACTGAAAGCGCTCTGTTGCGCGCATATGTGCGTTGTTGCGCCCGAGTCTGCAATCCAGGAGTAAACAGAAAATTCGGCCTCCTCGGCCTCTACATTCTCGTCAATAGTTACACATGTGGCAAATGCCTTGGGAAGTTCCTCTCCATCACTTTCAGTATCATTGTCCTCTTTTACCACTCGAGCTCGCTCTTTCCCTTTTGAGCTGGATGCTCGTCTATCCCTATTCTGAGTGGTCCTCCCTTTGCCCTTATTGGCAGGGTTTCTCCAGCAGTCCTCCGCCCGATGTCCGAGTTTGGAGCAAATGTCACATTTAGGTTTGCCCTTGTATCAGCAATCGGCAGTCTTGTGATTGGTGCGTCCGCATATGGCACAGGGGCGTTTCCCCTTTTGGGAACTATTCCCGACCTGAGTATTATAGGCGTACTCGCCTGTATCTTCCTTCTCCTTCTTCCTTTTTCCTTCTTCAACCAAGAGTGAGGATAACTCAGCGGAAGTCATGACTTGTGCATTCTGATTTCCCAGGGTACGTCCCTGATACCCGAGGTACAAAGAGGTGAATGATTCCCAGCTGGGTGGGAGCGAAGCGACTATTATGGACTTAAAGTCGTTGTCATCGATCCGGTAGCCCAATAAGGACAGTCGATCGCGTGTGGCCTTCATCTCGTTTAGATGTGCAGCTATGCTGACACCTTCCTTCGCTTGTGTGCCATACAGCGAACGTTGGAGGGACAAAATAGATTGTTGGCCTCGTGGCTTGTGTGTGACATGAAGGGCATTCCACATCTCAGCTGCAGTAGAACAGTCGGAGACATGAATTATTTGCTCGTCCTTAATTGCTGTAGTAATTAAGGTTCGAGCTACAAGATCTTTACTTTTCCAGAGCACCACAGCGGCAGGGTCCTGTGGCTGTGGTGTTATACCCGTTGCAACCTCGAGTGCCTCTTTTGTCTCAAGGACAGTGGCTATGCGGGTCTTCCAGGCAAGCCAATTGCCTTCCCTCAGCTTCTTAATTTTTGGGGCTGAGGTGGATGTGCTCATGGCATTGGAATTATTGGCCACCACGGTCTGGGTGGATGGTACTGAAGCTACGGACGACTGGGATGCGGATCCCGATGGTGGTACTGCGGGCGGTGGCAGAATAAATGGTGGCGGCCCGGGTGGAAGTGGTGGCTGTGATGGGTCTGACATGATTGGACGTATATGGATAGAGGTAGTTATAGGCGCGAGCCGGGGCTCATAACCTGTTGCATGGGAAGATACGAGATAAGCTGAGCAGGTGGCGAGATATTGAGCGGGCGCAGACAAGAGATGGGGGTCACAATCAAGGGATTAATTAGGGACCCTAGACTACTGCTCGACCTATATACTAGTCTACTGTATTGACTGATTAATCCATTCAGTCAGTTATCAGGTGTTACTGATAATTGTATACGGCTTGTATGGCCGGTTGTGGCTTGTATAGTCGCTTACTCAGCAACATGATGGACTGGGACTGGGACTGGGACTGTGGAGGATAAGCCGTTGGTGTTGATGTTGATGTTGATGTCGTGCTACGTCGTTGTCGTCGGTCGCTTGTTCGAGCAGTGTTGCTTGTAACGCTTCACTTTCGTGATAAACAGGTGTTCGGAGGCCAAACTTTTATTGATCCAGCCTACCTATACCTCCCCGACAAAATCTGTGAGGATCAGCCACTCGAAAATGCTTGATGAAACATCGCCTCGGGCACGACCGGATATGTACCTACTAAGTTGTAGGTACATATCCGGTCGTGTCCGAGGTGTGGAGGACAATGCGTATATATAGAACGCGAAGAATGCATACGAAGCACAGCTTGTTCGTTGACTTTCACCACCGCTCTGCTACATCGTGTCGCTGATGACCACGTCGTTGACAATGACCAGTGCGTATTTCAAGTTGGGAAACGGAGTCGCTAACCTTTGGACAAGAGGGTTCCCCGCTCATCAAAATCAAAGGCGGCTACTTGGCATTTGCAGCGAATGGCGAGCATCTCTTGGCCAGTGGTGACAAGGTGGCCCGAGTGTGGCGAGTGGAAGACGGCAAACCAATGGCAACGTTGGATGCGGAGGGAGTCCTGTGTCTCGCCGTGTCCAAGGATGGCAGATGGATCGCAGTGGGAACATTGTTTGGCGAGCTGTCTATGTGGGACGCAAAGACATACAAAAAAGACTTTTCGCACGGAGATTACCCGGGCCACAGGGTCAGTGGAGTCGACTTCTCACCCGACTCGACTCGACTCGTCTCCGCGTCGTATAATGGAACAGCCTCCGTCTGGGACACTGCAACTCGCAAACAAGTACAGACACTCGAACACGACCGTTGGGTGAGCGCAGCCAGGTATTCCCCACAAGGCGATCGGATCGCGACAGCCACTCACAATTCCGTTCGAGTCTGGGACAGCCACAATGGCCGCTTGCTCGTGGACATCAAAGTGGAAGTGATTCCACGATACAACGCTGGTCTCCTCTGGTTCAACAACCACCTCTTTGTCGTATCCGACAGTACAATCAAAGAATTTGACGCATTCACTGGGTCAGCAGTATCTGAATGGCCAGTTCCTGAAATCAACTACTTCAATTGCATCGCTCTAGCAAAGCATGAGGAATTCATCGCATACTCTACAAATCGTACCGTCACGTTTTGGGACACGGCGACGCACACCCAGCTCGTTCTCATCCAACACTCTCAAGACATAGGTTCAATCGCATTCTCACCAGACGACCGGTTCATCGCAATTGGTGGAAAGGACGGGGAAATCACCATCAATAGTTTGTCCCGCATCACCGTAAGTATCCTGTCTCGTTGAATTGTGATGCATATAAAGAGCTTTCTTGCTCCGATCATTCTTCCATAGCATTCAATCCCTTTGTCGAGTCTACACCCCACATTCAGGGAACCAGATATTCGGATCGATGACGCTGCACTTCACTCTTGGAAGCAAAATCAACTCGCAAACGCGGAACTATTGTTGACCGCAGCAATTCACGAGTCTCGGAATCCAAGTCATCATGCACTCGCTAGTCGAGCCCTCGTCAGAGCACGTCTGCGGCAGTGGGATGCTGCTATTGCTGATGCTACAGAGGTGTTTCTTCCTTTGCTTTCCCACGCGCTGTCACTAATTTATATCAAGTCCATCAAAATTCGGCCATCCGTCATTGGCTACATTGCAAAAAGTGTAGCTCTTGTCGGCAACGGGGAAAAGCACAAGGCATATCGGACGTGCGACATCGCATTCGACCGCTTCCACCCGACTCACGTTACCTTTCTTCTTTTGATCAAGGCGTGTATCCCATGCACACAACTTGGTTACCTTCAGCTTCTTATATTCCCTAGGCTATCGTAGTGTTTAAGGCTGGAGAGCATGATGACGCGATATCCCGCGTAGACGACCTCATCGATACGGTGCCGTTCGACTCTATATGCTATGTGGTTCAGGCACGTGCACACGCTCTACCATGCGGCGAATATCACCACTGACGTCTCTGACAGGCGTACATGTATCTTCTCCTTGGAAACTCATGCATGGAGAGTCGTGACTACAAGGGTGCGATACGATCGCTCACGCGTGCACAAGGCCAAATGCGGTCCCATGCAAGTCGAGCACTCTCAGTGGTCTCACTGGTAAGTTCGTTCCCGGCTATATTGCTGCCCATCGAATGACTTGCGATCTTGGACAGATATCTGGATGGAGCTTTGATGACTTGGATATCACAATTCGACAGCGTTTTTGTGAAGCCCTGTATGCTGCCGGTCGAACCAAGGAGGCAGGCGGGTATCTACTGAATATAGTAAGTACTGTCAACGAAGACGTCTATATGACCGGACCCATTGTTGCCTGGGTTTCTGGTAAGTTGTGCTACCCTGATCCTCCTCTATGCATTCAATATTTCTCCACAGATTTCTTGCAACGATGTCTCTCCACCCCCGAAAGTAGCGCTGATACAACCCTCCATTCACAATCCACCTCGCCGCTCTTGAGGGAATGGGCGAAATCAAAATTGACATGTGGTTCGTGGAGAGATGCCTTGGCTGCTGCTCTTAATGTGAGTATCTCCTTTTGTTCTGGTGCCCCTCGTTGGCTTGACACCCCGTTGGTCTGGAGTTTACAACCCCGCGATTCGCGATTTATTGCGCTCTCTGCGACCATCTCGAAATGACCAATCGCATAAGTGATGCAATCGAGTGTTTCGACCAAATGAACCGCGATTTGGCGGGCGAGACAAACACATATGGCGAGCAGGCGAAATGGGCCGTAGGTGAGCTGTCACGCATGTCACCGCATGCAGCGTTTATGTGATTGATCTCCTCCAGACCTCAAGCAGCGTTGCGCCGAAAAGCTGCAGCACTTCGGAGACATCGCAGCGGATGCCCAGCAACACGACGAAGCCATTACTCAATACTCAACCGTATTGTCTCTGAATCCGATCACCCCACAAGACGTATTCATCAAGCGAAGCAAGGTGTATCTGGCAAAGGGGTCATGGGAGGATGCTATAGATGATGCGATTCAGGTACGTCATTTCTGTCTTGTGCAGGTTCGATCTTGTCAATGGCATCATCATTAAGGTGATCACGCTCGATCCATCGTCTCCATGGGGATACGAAAGGAAACACGCAGCCTTACACGAGGCTGGGCGTTATGACCACGCCATCGCTACGTTCGAGATGATGCTCTTGAAGATATCGCAGTCGCCTGATCCAGAAATTCGTAGTGAGTATATTGACATTATACCAATGTTTATATATTGATCTTGTCTCGCAGAGCGTCATCGCGAATACGTAACTCCAGAACAGACAAAGGTAGCCATTCGTATGGCCATTGAGAACGCCATTCGTGAATCCCCATTAGTACTCCTTAACACCGACTCCGGTCGTCTCCTCGACCAGTCTGAGCAAGCGCGCTCATTCGAATCACAACCAATCTTTCGGGAGTTGATCTCCTCCATGACCACACGCATCGATGATGCCCGCATAGAGCACGAAGTTGCGGAGTACTACCGTTACGCCACGTTTTCGCACAAATGGGAGGCCAACGAACCACTGTTCGAGAAAGTCGTACGGATCGTGGTGTACGAGCTGGACGAGTCTCTCACTCACGACAAGCTGCAAATGTTCTGCAAGGTCGTGCGAGATTCTGGGTTCCATTGGGCATGGAGTGATACATGTTGTATCGACAAAGGAGATCACTTTGTGCTCCAAGAGGCGTTGGTGTCAATGTTCAAGTGGTACGAGGGTTCGGCCCTGACAGTCGTGTTGCTCCGTGGGGTCCGCTCTCCGTCGAGGCGCGGTGACCTGGTGAGGAGCATTTGGAACACGCGGGCTTGGACATTCCAGGAATATCACGCTTCCAAGGTCGTCCGATTCTACACCGAAGACTGGAAGCCATACCTGGACATTGACATCCCCAACCACAAGGAGTCGCCCGAGATCATCTCGGAAATGGAGGAGGCAACCGGCGTGTCGGCACGAGTTTTGATGGCACTCCGACCGGGTTTGGACGATATACGTAAGCTTCGTCTGGCTTCGACACGCCAAACGACACGGGTCGAGGACGAAGCATACTCGTTGCTTGGAATATTCTCAATGTCCTTACCGGTTGTTTATGGCGAGGGGGACAAATCGCTCGGGCGATTCTTGGCGCAGCTACTCATGAGCTCGGGAGATCCCAGTATCCTTGCATGGACTGGGCGATCTGGCGGCTTTAACAGTTGCCTCCCAGCCAATATCATCGTATTCAATCAATTGCCGACAACGCACATCCCACCGGCGCTCGAACGTGCCGAAATGGACGGGATGACGGCCAGATTGCGGAGCTCTTCCCTCAATTTGTCCTCAATCATGAGATTGTATGATCGACTCCATGAGCTCCCTGTACCTTCGTTCGTAGGACAGCGGATGCAACTTCCGTGCCTCAGTTTCGAACTTGGGCCTTCGTCTGCCCCTTGGAGCGGGTCCGGGCATGTCTTCCGCTCACAGACAGCTGTCGGGATTGTGGAGATCAAGACCGAGGAGGATCTCTCTCGATTTGATTCTCTGTACCTCGTTTATCCTTGGATTGACTTTCTCCTCGACCGGCAGCCTGTTGGAAGTGTTGCACAGACGATGCTCGCAATCCCCGAAGAGAACACAGACCAGTCTTCTTCGATTGGCGAGTTACCACTGTTCCCTGGCCCTTCCACCATCGCATCTGCAGTACCGCAAACACGAGCAGCGCGGCTCGCGGCTCGCATTGGGAGACCATTTGGTGGACGGACCTCCACATTTCTCCGAGACGCAGCATCTCTTCGCCCCCCCTCGTCGTTATCGCCGACGGACAAACAGATGCGAGCACTCCAAGTCATCGCTCGACTGAGACGACCATTTGGCGCGCTGCTACTCACACCGAACCTCAGCAATGTGGCAGCTTATAGGAGGGTAGCTACGGAGAGTCTGATCACTGTCCAGGTAGAGGAAATTACGCCTAAGATATTAAATAAGCTGGTGGACAGCGTACGCACGCTAGACGTGTTGTAACAATTTGCTTTCGGCAGACGATACTCCTACTTCGTATTCACTTTGTCCTGCATCTTTCCTTTCGTTGTTGGTGCACGGCGCGTTGGACCACCAACCCTTGTTGTCCACGCCCTCGCGAGGATGGTTTCGTAGTTGTAGTTGCTCACTTGTCATTTCCTCACCTCCTCTTTCGTGGCCTCTTGATTCACGTGCTCATACTAGTTGATATCGTTGATTATGCGTTGCCTACATTATTCCTCGAAATGTCCCTTGATCCATCTTGGTGCGTAGATGGACCCCCCGTCCTGCCTTCTCGTACATGTCGCTGACCGAGTGCCCAATCACGGTGCAGTTGCATCTAATGGTCAGCTCAGTCGAAGCCCAATGTCGTAGAGTACTGAGGGAACCTTACATCTTCAATCCGACGGCTCCACGACCTTCACTTCGCTGACGAAATTCATACGGTCCTCGCCCGCCGGTTGCCAGTAGACGGTCTGACGGCCGCCCTGCTCGAAAGCGAATTCGAGACGCCTCCCGATCACTAAGGAGCGTCAGCACAATCTCCAACCTTCGCAGCCGTTCCTTGGGCCTGTGGCACCTACCACTCCCGCCCCGACTGGCCATCCAGACAAGGATCCCGCCAACCCGCCCCGAGGCGACCACCTGAATGCAAGATCGTGCCCACCGCCGCCGACCACGAGATATTGTTCGGAAGGACGAGGAACGCGTTGGCACCGAGGATGATCCACAATCTGCACCACTCCCCGAGACTGTCAAAGATGTTTCGGCGGCTTAACGATCCACGTCGGGGGTGTCTCCTTGTGTCAACATCCGTTTTCCGCAACGACGCGGGGAACAGCTACGACGATCTTGTCGAGGACACCCTCGACAGGGAATCCGCTCGACAGCCACACTTCGTTCCGTGGGCCGTCGGAAAAAGGTTTGAGCAACGCAAGGGTCTGCTACTGGGGTTGAAATGGCCCCAGTAGGCCGGTTCGGGGTATGTCGCGGATCCCAACGGCACCTTCAAGGTCGAGCAGTAAAAATGGTTTCGATGAATGCTTATACCGGGGGGTAGGCGCCCATGTCGACAACGGGGACCAGACCACGAAGAGGTCCGTCTGAGCGGTATGCTCCGTTTGGCACGCAGACAATGGGTGAGAGACGACGTAATTGTGTAGGTCTTCGCAGCGGGACAACACCTCGCCGCCGCTCATAGTCAGCGCCTAGGTCCGGATGAGTTTCTTGTCGTGTACTTCAAGGTAAGCATCCTCACCTGGTAGTTCGCATTGGCAGTACCACGCGTATCATACGGGTCGATGGCGATACAGGAACGCCAGAGTTGCTATGTGATCCAGTGAATTTTATCCGTGTAGGCGTCACCCCGTCGTATACATACACACCTCGTCAGAATGAGCAGACACTCCATGAACTCGTGTCTCCTGAGCACCATACCCTCAGGTTCCCGCGATCTCCTGAGCAAAAGAGCAACTGCCACGGTCAGCATGGCAATGCGAGGTTCTGACTACTAGATGTGACTTCTTGCATTCGCAGGAAAACGATGGGGATAGGTCACTGTCCCAGCGAGTTCGTTAGACTCGGTCGTTCGTAGCGCGACTAGCACACAGACACGTGAGAATCGTAGTCGCCAACACGCATAGGTTATAGACAGGTCCGGGCCGCGGGACTAATCCATTACAGGCGGCGAATCATTACAATGACGAGGATATATGTAGAAATATACTAGTTGAAACTTCTAAACGGCATCATCAGGAACTTGAAGTAGCTTCTCTCGCGACTCGCTGAGGAGGTTGCTTCCCAGTGCCGGGCGATGGTTCCAGTGTGCCTGAAAATTATGAAATAGTTGACAAAACGTCAGTCATATCACACCTACCATATGCGAGAACCAGGTTGGGAAATTACCTGAGTTCTGTGGATGCCCAGACATTTCATGGGCTTCGGGAGGCCGTTCTGTAGGTAGGCGAGGGGACGGAATTGATTTGATGCAGGCGAGAAGATCGGAGATAACGCTGTGTTCATCCGAGTTGCCAAGTTTGTCAGGGTCCTTCAAGCTGTCCGTCGTCTTGCCATAAATATGATTGATGGCGTAGCCGAAGAGCATGAGTGATGCCAGGCGAATCCATCTGTCATCATCAAGACTGCCGGGGTACACAGAATCAAGTTCAAGTTCTGTGTAACAAAGTTAGTAATATACAATTTGCGAGGACTCTAACGTACTGAGTTGTTGTTTTCCAACCCACAGATGGATTCCATAGAGCCCTAGAAGAACATAGCGAAGGGTGCCACAGGCATATGGTCTACGGCTCTGTGCTGACCACATGCCGAGAAGAAGCACAACCCATGCCGACAGTGTCGCCAGGATCCAGTAGATAGCTAGACCTCTTCCGGTGTATCTAGGGGAACCAGCGATGATCCCGGCGGCAGCGACCATAAGACCGTAAACAAGGCCAAGGACAGCGAGCGCTGTGAGACATGTACCGATCTTGCTTGGTGCGCCGGTCGAGTCGGGTACAGCAACCGCCTGGGGCTCCTCTGTCTGAGTCACGGTCGGTAGTACAGGCTCGTTCGACTCGTTGGTGATAGGGTGCAACATGGTGGATGCGGTTAAGGATGTGGCTAACCTCCTATGATATTCTCCCGCTACTACTTACATCATACACCATGACGTCATATGGTTCCCCGTGGGAGTGTCGCTGCTCTACTCATCGACATTGGACACGATAGCATCACTCGCATCAATCGAGCTCCCCCGTTGTACATTTCTCTAGCCTGTCAGACGGGGGGTCAGCGACCGATTCACATATATCCACACGAGAGAGAGAGAGAGAGAGAGAGAGAGAGAGAGAGAGAGAGAGAGAGAACGGCAAACAAGACACCAACGCACCCACGAGTCGCCAGTGTTTCTCGATTCGTCATGACAGGGCAACTTTTTCTCCGACCTCGGTGCAGTGGGCGAGGTCACCTGGCTCTTGGCGAGGCCACCCTAGACACTCAGGACGCGTCCGCCCGTGGAGGTCGAGCCGATATGACCAGAAACAGCTCGTTCTTAGTCAGTTTGGACACGGTTTGTTTCCTGTCTTCCGTCTGGACCGACGCCAGTCGACGGAGCAAGAACAGGCTGGTTTCGAGTTCTGGGAGGCGGTGTTGGAGGGGTTCGTGATGGAGCGGGGAAGAAGAGCAAGTCATACGTGTGTACACCTTTGGGAACTTCCCGACAGTACCCGATACCTATCCCACCAGCTGATCTGCACGGCAGAACAGTCACGATGCCTGGTCTGATCTCGACTTCTTGACCGAGGTGGAGGATACCAGTGAGGATGCAGCCACCAGCGACGCCCCCCTTTCAGCTCGTCGACTTCGGATCCGGGTTTATTGACGCCAAAGGAACGGATGATGATGAAGCGCGGGTCAGAGACGAAATCTCGGATCGGGATTGGGATGCGTTTGACGATGTATTCGTTGACAGCACCGATGTCGTATTTCGACTGGGCAGATATGGACACGATTGGCGATGACTCTGCGGCGGTGCCTAATGAGAGCGATCCATCGATCAACTAAAGAACGTCCCACGGAAATAGATCAACATGCCGTTGACGAATGCAGTGATACTCTTCTGATGCTCCAACGCCTGTGTCTCTTTGATCAAACGACCTTGTTTTGGAGGAGGAGGAGGATGTTCTCTAGTTTCATGATTTCGATGGCGGCCACATGGTCTGATGTTTGAGGCAGAGGACAGGTTTCGTTGCTGGGGGTAGGTAACAGTGCGGCGTCCATGACGGAGGCGCCGTCAAGCATGCTAGCCACGAGAATATCATATCCTGGACAGTCGACAAAGGAGACGTGCCGAATGAGTTTCATGCGGCATCTTCTCCTGCAGCACTTTGATGTCGACACCACGTGAAAGACCCCAACATAGACGAACCGTCCCTTGTGGGCGCCGGTACAGCTCCTAGCGCTACCTTCGACTTCGATACCCTTTTGGGAGGGCCACGAGCGCGAGGATGTCGCGGACGGTCTGCCTAAAGTGACGGGCGTAGCTCGCAGTTTAGAAGTCGACGAGATGGGGTGGAGGATCAGGCGGTGGTCGTTCACCCAAACTACGAGACAGGATGAGAATATACAAGAGAAAGAGAAAGAGGGACTGACTGATGTCGCCTTCGCGGTAGTTTGCGATGATAACCTCTGAAAATGCTTGTTGACGAACACGTATTGCTTGAACGATGCGTTCTGTAAAAAAATTTCATCTTGGAGCGTCCGGAACTGCGTAGTGGAGAGGAGGCCAGAGCCCCCCGTCCATCTTTGAAGCCTGCATCGCTGCCTTGAGAAATATGCGAAGCATCAAGTTAGTGGGGAAGACGAATACAAAGATGACAGGTGTAAAAGATCGCATCTGGACGGCGGATGCGAAGGAGAAAAGTAATGAGTGCATGAATCGGGTGGACCTGGAAGACCCATTTGGTGGCGGAGAGCCAAGGGGCGACACTGCTTGCTAAATGTCCCTCTTGACGGGCTCGTCGAGTAGATGCAAGGCCTTCCCAGTACGTCCGCTCGAGTCTGGACGAGCAAGTCGACACCCACACAGAGTGCCTTTCATCTATCCTCATCTCATTTTCTTCGCTGCCATTTAAGTTGTCCCGCGCGCTGACCACCTCGACGAACTCGTCCCACAGTTTCTGTCCGGGGCGTTCCTCCACAATAAGCCTTGTATGGACACGGTATAAGTCGCCATAAGCTGGCTTATATACGCTGGTCCCTTGATTTGCCATTGCCTTGAAATGGTCGAGCCAACGGTGCAGAGAGGGCGCGGGCATGAGCACCAGCATAGAGAGTTGTGTAGATATCTATGTTTGACTTATTGGCTGAATCAGAAACGGGGGAGGGCAGAGAGGGAGAGGGAGACTGGCGAGATTTGGTGAGATTGTGCTTGAGCGATGAACAGATGCCAGTGGTGGAAGTATCGGAGAGGTAGTGGGCCATCGGTCATGTGAGCTGTCCCTTTATCACTGAAAGATCAAGCGAGCTATAAGGCATTATAATCCGAAAATAATTGACATAATTGACATAATCTCTCACAATCTGCCGAGGTACAAAATAGTGCCTTCTATGCCAATATATAGCTTCCTTCCATTGGGAATCGCCACATATTTTGTCGAAGCCGACATTCGTGTGGCTTTTGTCACAGGAAGATCAACCGTCATCGAGCTGTTATCTAAGGGCCAGATGGGAGCATAATATTCTGCAAGACTACTATCTATCCCATTGCCGACAGTGGTGAATGACGACTGTTACGCTTGGACCGGGTAGGTACTGGCGTAGACTCGACTGATCGTGAGATCGCCCTAAGAGTCGTTCTTTAGGGGTTCAAGCGTCAAGACGGACGCCGGAGGTTCGAAGGTTTCAGAGGAGCGTCGACTCAATAGTACGACGAAGACTAAGAGAGATCCAGGACAAGGAGTGATGACCTTGGTATATTCGAGGGGAGTATCGAGTAGGTCAAAGTTAGGAATACAATACAGGGAGTACGTTGGTTTATATAGAAAAGGGAGGAGGTGCACGGACCAAGTAACGCCTGCCCTAATTGAAGGGACGCGTCAGCGTAGAACAGGAAAGAATACGATGGAAACGATGAGTAAAAGGAACTACGTAATCGGCATGAGAGAACCGATCAGAGGAGGTAGGAGTCCGAGGTGATACAGGAACAGAAACGAAGAGTACCCCCTTCCGGTAGTAAAGAGGAACGGCATGGGGAAGTCAAGTGAAAAGGAAAGAAGCGTGAAGAGGAGAAAAGAAGCAATCGTAACATTACCCCCCGTTTACATCCGAAACTCCGGAGAAGGATAACGTATGAACGGTGCTAGTCAGAAGTCAATGTATGAGGAGACGGGGGAGCCAGTCATGTTGGCGACGGCGACGTCGTCGTAATCGAGGTGGTCGAGGGGGGAGTGAGAGCGAGGAGGGGAACGAGAACGGGGGTTGCGGCGGCGAACGCGAGAGTTCTCGGGGACCATTCGGCGGGAACGAGGAGGAGGTATGGGACGAGGTTGGGAGGAGGATGAGGACGAGGATGATGAGGGACGAGAAATAGGACGGCCCAAAGGGCAACGGCGTTGAGGGTGGCCAGGGCGGCTGACTTTACAAATGGGACAGACATACCACCGACAGTGGATACGAATATGGCCAAGGTAATGGCACTCGAAGCACGATTCATGGTAGCGAGGGTGGTTACGGGAGAGCGGGGCGTCAATAGGTTCGCCGTGGATAGTCCCAGTGGTATCGATTTCGTGACGGAGTTCCGTGCGTTGGAGAGTCAGTTCGATTTCTGGGGAAATCGGGGATGAGGAAGCGGATGGGAGTGGTTGAGGGTTGGTAGACGTAGTCAGTTCTCGGACATATCGTTCTAGATCATCCGCGAATTCAGGCATCTGCATCTGGTAGAAGGTGGAGAATAGGTCTTCTTCGACTTCACGTTGAATAGTACGGAGGGTGTTGCATCTGCGGCCGATGCTAGATGGGGAGGATGCTAGATCAAGGATAGCTTTTAGACGTTGGTTCTGGAGGTACATGCGGGTTATGCTCCAGAGGGGAGAGTTTGGTTCGAGGTGAAACTCGAAAGCGCGGTGAAGATGGGGGGCGTAGAGGTGGGAGTGGAGGATATCACGAGCGTGGCCATCTAGGGTTCCTTCACGGAGACGGTGGGCAGCGAGAGGGACGTCGACGGAGAGGATGGGGATAGGGTTTACTGAGGAATGAGGTGTTGGTTCCAGTGGAGCAGGAGGAGGAGTAGACAGGTTATCGACATCTGGAGATCCCCTACCATCTCTTCGAGGTAATCCCCAACCAGCGTCGGCCCTGGTAGAGGTAGGAGAAGGACTGCGAGAAGAAAGAAATGAAACCGAAGGGAGAGAGGACACAGTAGAAATCGAGGAAGCATTGGTAGACATAGTGGTGATGGGAAGATGGTGGGGCGAGGTTAAGAGGGGAAAACGGCGGGGTGGAGTCTTTTGTATGCGGCGAGAGCGGACTTGGCATTTTTCAGGTTCCGTTCTGGGATCCAAGAGTCTTCTTCGGCCGAATATCCTTTCCATCGGATTAGGAACGATCGTTTGGTCGGAGTTCCGCGGTGGCGTAGAATCTTCTCAATTTCGTATTCCTCTTCGCCGTTGATAAGATCAGGGGGTGGTGATGGGAAATTAGGGCCGTGGACGGCGTTTTCACGATAGGGAGATAAGAGGGAAGCATGGAAGACTGGATGGATCTTCCAGGTTTTCGGCAAGCGGAGTTGGTATACGATAGGAGATAGGACTTTCGTAATGGTGAAGGGTCCTTCTTGTTTTGGGGCAAATTTTGGGTTGACGATGGATCGTTTGAGGTTTCTAGTGTTACGATCGTCTCTTTCCTCCTCGTCACGCTTCTTTCCTTTTCACTTGGCTTCCCCACGCCGTTCTTCTTTACTACCGGAAGGGGATACTCCTCGCTTCTGTTCCTACATCGCCTCGGACTCCTATCTCCTCCGATCGGTTCTC
>JBBPRK010001057.1:0-15279 GCA_038093075.1 Boletus patriciae
GAATAGTACAGGGCCGGAATTCCGAAATCTCGGAGGAGACTCGGAGCTAGACTCGGGGGAATACATATTATTCGGGTATAAGGAGGTAAGTGGACCGGCTCGGGTTTAACTCGGGAAACTCGGGAATACTTGAGAGTACTCGGGAGTACTTGGGGATAACTCGGGGATCATACGGAAATGACTCAGGAATGACTCAGGAGTACCTTGGGGATTCAGGTAGAGTTCGGGATATGACAGCAACTCATCAACTCATTGACTTGGTCAACTTTGTTGGTGCCACCTGCACCTATCCTCCCATCCTCATCAACTCCTTCCCCAGCTCAGTGCCTTGCTCTGTCTTCAGGCGGCATGTCTGGTGGGTCATGTGAACTGTCCACTGGCACTATTGGCTCAGTGCATTCACAGTGGGTCATGGCGGTGTCAGTGGTCT
Organism: Boletus patriciae; assembly: GCA_038093075.1. Taxonomy (NCBI): domain Eukaryota; kingdom Fungi; phylum Basidiomycota; class Agaricomycetes; order Boletales; family Boletaceae; genus Boletus; species Boletus patriciae. The sequence goes on from JBBPRK010001057.1 coordinate 431, forward strand.
CTTTGTGGACCTGTTGACATGCTGTTTGGGGTTCATGGGGCTGCATTGTGGCTGCACAAGGGACTTCCAAGTTGCATGCCTTGCTGGTGGCCTCTCCGAGTGCTTGAAGTCATTTTTCCATGCATACATAGTTGCCATTGGGTGAGGCATTGCCACTTATTAGTGCTGGTGGGCCACTGGTTGGACTTGATGACTGTGAGTACTGTAGTGTAGACTGATGCAGGTGTAGCACTTTGAGCTTCCTGTGCTGTGTAAATTATCTTCTCACAGTAATCCAACCAACCATGTCCATTAAGACTTGAAACTTGAATTTTCATGCCATCCTCAAGTTGGACTTCATAAGGCATTTTCAAGAGTTTTCAAGTTTGGGTGAGTGAGCTGTTCAGCTACTGTAGAAGCTTCAGGTCAGGGCTCATAACCTGTAGAATACTCAGTATGTTACTATAATATTAGTAGGAATCTAACTGTACCTATAGAATACTCAGTATGTCACTGAAGTAAAACTAAAGGAAAGTAAACTGTGATGTAGCTATGATTAGGTAATCAAGTACTACCAAATATGGAATAATAAATTCCAACACTTTCTCCTAAGTAGAAACTGTCCCTGGACACTTCCTAAAGTGCTTCTCAGATTCTACTGAGGTTGTGCTCTCTCAGGTTCTACACAGAGTATAGATTCTATATATAGTGTTCTTTTTGGGGCCTAATCTGCTCTCCTTTTATATATAAATACATAAGGCTGTGTAGTTTCCTATCAAGGTTAGGCTATGTAGAAAGCTGACTAATGCCAAGAAAAAGCTTACAAATGCCAAGAGAAAGCTTACCAATGCCAAGTCCAATTGCCAGATTCAGCTCAATGGTATGGTAATTATGGGCTTTGGCTGTAGGCTTGGCAATGACTCACTATGACTCATGATGACTCAGACAGGTTGCATGACCAACTGGTACTTAAGCTAGCACAAGATATTAAACAATAGATACTAGTAGATAGCTATTATTAGTAACAGAGATATGGTTGGAGAGATTATTTAATTTCTCCACAACCAGTGGATGGAAAAATAAGGAAAAATAGTGGGAGGTGGTTCATACTAGACACCATGTAACCTTAGATTTTGGAATGATTTGGACCACAGGAAAAGGGTGAAATCTTAAATATCGGGTCAAGTGTGTTACAGATGCTATATTTTTTTTCCTTATTTTTCCCTATTTTTTTCCTGGATTTCTAGAACAACTTTCACATTTAGCCCCTATCTAATGACCCATATCACTCAAGAACACCAGATGCTCCAGTCCAAACACCCAGTTTAGACTTCTGCCTCATGGGTAATGCAATGGTTCCCTCATGTACACCTTTCCTTCCACTCCATGGCTATGTCAAGCAGCACCTTAGCTACCTGTTCGCCTTGCACTTGACTTGAGTACCATAGCATATTGTACAATCCACCATACATATGTACAAACCCCTATATAGTATATAAGACTCCAATAGAGCACCAGGAGGACCTCAGTCTTATCCTCTTGGAGATTTCCCATCTTACTAGGAGTTACTTGATTTTTTCTATGTATCTCTTGCTCTGGCTTGTGCTCTATAGTGAGTACTGGTCATTTCAAAGTGTATGGAAGTACTATACAAGAACTCGAGTGCGAGCACCACACATGTATATATAGTTGACAACAGCTGTTGATGAAACCCATCAGTGCACCTTAGCAAGTGAAGAGAACACACCTCAAGTACCCCCAGACCTACCACCACCACTCATACCACTCAACAAACCTGTGCAATGACAAAACGAGCCCCAGAGTGTTGAGCTTGAGGGGGAGAGTGGAAGAGGTTTGAGCTGCAGACTTGGACTTACCACAGACGATGCGGATGTGTTGGGAGTGCCAGGACATGCCAAGGACTCCAGGAACCTGCTGAAGAATGCTGGAAATGCATCAGAACATGAGTGCAAATGCTTGAGGAGAAAAGAGGAGAAGAACTCACCTAGTAGACCTCGAGAGGAGCCAGATGAACCAGGCAGTGAAACTGCCACACCAGGCAACATCCACAGTGTCAGGATGTGATATATATGTCATCAGCATGACCACATCAAGGCGGAAAACTCACCAGAGCCCAGTAAACCACTGAGGGACCCAAGGAGTAACCAGGAGATGAGGAGACCTGTCGAGAGTGAACCGGGCAGCCAAAAGGTTGTCGAAGGCACTGGATATGATGGTATATGCCCCAGCATCAACGGAAATGAGTGAATTTCTCAACGAACTCAACCTTTGGTACTAGTAACCACAAGACTTACTAGAGCCATCTGTGTGCTTATTCACCAGTACACCATCATACCAACCAGACCATGAGAGGAGCTTTCTAGCCATATTGATCCCCCTTAACTATTGTTGAAGATCGACGAACCACCCATGTTACTGGCGAGACTAAGTTTACTCACCGACTCAATACTTCTTAATTGTGTATGTTGATTCATCTAGGAGAAATATATGGGAAACTATATTAGTTCTGAGTTGCCTTAGCTTAGAAAGACGACACCAATGTACAGAAGATAGGTGGTGTGGGTCTATCAGGTTGACACTCTAACCCTTTCTAATCAATAGGAAGCAAAACCAGTCAGTAGCAAACACCAGAAGGTGAAGGGAAACGATTAGGTTCATTTCTTAGGGGCTCTAACAAGAGAGGATAAGTAGGAGGACAATGCTAAGGCTCACTGGACCCTCTTTGAGACAGAGAATGGATGTCCTAACACTTCCAGGACCGCTGGACTGGTGTAGAAACTTAGGAAACTGATGTGTACTACTTTCAAGACCATCAGATGAGTAGTTGAAGTTCTGAACTGTATGCTGAACTATAACTGCAACTGAGGACTTGCGGATTTGTAGATAGAAGAGTTTGTTAAGAGGAGAGCGGATCAAGCTAAGGAGAAACTGATGGAGACTCCCAGATAGAATTTCAAGTGTGCATACAAATGCCTTATAGTATAGTCCTGGGCAGACCTGAGACTGTCAAACACAAAATAGGAACAAAGAGAGAAAGTCTAAGTAATGTGATGTGGTTTAGTTACCTATGTGATGTATCCAAATATCGATTACATTTGTGAGTCATCAAGAAAATAATAGAGAAAGACAAGAAAATAATAGAGGAGAACAAGAAGAAGATAGTATGAGTACTTACTGACAAATTAGGATGGGCACAGACAAGGGGAGGATTGTTGGACAAAGGATCTGGTGTGTAGGAAACATAATCTGGGTTTGTGTATAGTCAGAAGGACACCACACGAGACCTAAACAAAGCAAAAGAATACTGGATACATAGAGTTGGAATAGTATGGTGGTGGGGAAGTTAGGGAGTGTGAATACAAAGGGAATGCATGACTAGGGAATATATGACTAGGGAATGTGGATTCCCTACACTGACTTATCTCCAAGCGTGCTGAGTACTGACTTACCCTACCATCCCTGAACTCTCAGAGTTCCCTCAGACTGACTTAATGTTGTCACACTGGTGCATCGGTCCTTCATTCCTCTCTGATAGGTTCCAAATGACCACATAAATTTGGAACACCAAGACTTCAAACTCAGGTGCAGCACACAAGCTGAAGCTGAAGTTCCACTCCAGAATTCCAGAAGCCAGCAATCTCAAGGGAGTTTCTTCCCCTTTCCACACTAGGCTAAGAAGAGGAGGAAATCCTGTCTCTGACAGCAGCTCACAAGCAGACCAGCTGAATAACCAAGTTTCAACACTGAATTGCATAGAACTAGATGTAGTGGGAACAGTGCTACCCATATAGTGCTAAAGAATGTGCACAGACCAAGCTGTGCAACAGTACAAAGTGAGAGGCAACCAAATGTCAAAGCACAGCCAAACATGATATGGAAGAATGAAAAATGTGACCATGGGATCAGTAGTTACACAAAAGGAAACATAGCCATAAGTGGAAAGGTGTACATATGTGTCCATATGGGAAATAAGGGAGCAGTCACTGGGTGAGTGTGACCACTGAGAAAGGAAACACTGTCCTATGCCTATAAGGGCAAAAGAGAGGGGCTATCACTGATCTATATGTGATGGGCCAAGGAGCAGAGATGACCTAAACATGTGGGAAATGACTGTCCAAGCAAGAAGTGACAACAAGGATGGGAATAACCACACAAGGAGAATAGTAAAGGCAGGAATGTGATAGGAGCCAGACAAGGCAAGGGTGGGTATTATCTGAGCAAGGTGTGCATGGATGGTGGTAAGGGACAAGATAACAAGGAATAGAGAAGGGCACATAGCAGCCTACATTACCCTATAAGAGATAGTGACAAGTTCTCCAGATGGCAGCAACAGTGGCAGTGCAGGGCCAAGTGATGGGCTTATCCACAAGGTGAGAATGGACAAGGGTCTGAGAGACAGGAACAAGATGACAAGGGAGAGTCCTCAAGAAAGACAATCTAACAAAAAGAGAAAAAGAGACCCCCCCAGGTAGTTCCACAGTAGAACTACATATAACAGATGTGACTATAGACTGGTGTAATATAGAGGAAGGTGCTGGAAAATGTAAAAATTGTACTAAGAGACTAAGGTAAACTGGAAAACAGGCTGACCTATTCAAAGGTCACATTACAATCCTTTATAGTCTGGGCACACCTAAGACTGACAGATATCAAAATAAAAGTGAAACATGGACATGTAACTATGGACAGGAGTGGCATATCAAGGCAAGGTAAGGTAATGGGCACATGCACAACACTAAGAAACAACATGGATGAATGAAAATAACTTACCAGTGAGCTGGATGGACATAGACATGGAATAGAACACAGAGACAACCAAACAGTGATCCAAACCAGAACAACAAGCTAATGACCAGAACCAAGGTTCCAAGCTGTGAAGGCTGTTCTGAACTGGAAGGACTGTGTTGTAAACACTAGAATGAACATCCTGGGAAGTGGTTTGCCAAGTGGTACTGTGTATCAGCAAACTGGCCTTTTTGCTTATAGAGTATAGTCTGTACAGTCTGGTGGCTACATCAGCATCATGTCCTTGAATGATTGGTAATCATTTCATAAGGTATATACATAGACACCACACAGAGTATAGACCTGTACAGACTGGTGGCTGTGTCATTCCAATCTTTGACCAAGTCTAGAAATGCTTAATAATGGATTTTCAAAGTATATAGAGACCACAGAGAATACAGGCCTATTACATGAACATTACTCCAAATGTGCCAAAGCTGACATCTTTTTACGATAGAGAAATTCGGGAATCTGTATATGGATTCCTGCATGTCTACGTGTTGTGCAAGCTGTCAAACATTTATAGTATTAACACGACCAGAAACGGGTTGAACCAAAGCCTCGGTCATCAAAGTGCCCCTCATGACTCATGGACAAGATCGGTGGTGAAATATCCTGTTAAGTTTATCTGATACCTATGATGCAAGAGCCTCACAAATATCTTGTTAGCCCGCCAAACTCTACCAAGTCGCTCCCTCCAAGGATGAGCCGCATCATTGGTGCCCCCCTTCAATGGCTGGAGAGCAAAGAGGCCGAGTACAGAGAGCTGATCGACAACAAAGATTTCAACAAACTTTGGCCGTTGATCTTTGAAGCGTGGTTTGCAGAGTACCCTGAACGTCAAGCTCTTTTCCCCAGTATCCCGGATGATACTCCCCTCACACTGGAACAGCAAGGTGCCCTTGCGGAGGCTATCTCCAAGCGACAGAAGGTAGACAATCTGTTTTGTTGTGCCTCTGAATGTGTACTTAAACTGTGGATATTCAAAAGCTGCGAAGTTGGTTTAGATGGCGTCAAAATTCAGCCAGAGCCGTGTGCACCGCCAACAAACAATGACCTGATCTGATATCATCCCTCATCATATCAAAGTCTCATGCCCATAGCAAAGTGGAGATATACTCTGACAAATTTTACAACGACGAGATCAAACCTCTCGTAGACGCTGAGGCAGCAGCTGGAAATTTGAAGAACCCTGGGGAAAGACTTGTGGCAGGCAGGAAGCTTTGTCAATCTCTCCTGGACCATGAGGATGATAAGGTAAAAAAAGAGATTGACAAGATCTATGAGGCTGAGTGTCAGAGGAAGCACCACCGTGGTGACAACGACGGTGATGAAGAGACAGATCCTGATGCTATAGCAGCGTGCGTGACATCTTGATGGATCCATTCATGTGCTGATGATGCCCAGTGCACTCGAGGACCTCCCCGCTTCCCTCACAAAAATCTTCAGAGGTCTCTCCAACAGAATGCACTGGAAGTTCTCCTGCGTAATGGCTGGACTGGACCCTTGTAGAGATTGGGATATAACCACTATGTCGTGAGTCGTGCTGATGTACAAAAGAGTTCACAGGCTTACTCGCTATGTTGCAGCTTCCACCTTGGCAAGACCCCAATGGGTTGTGACTTCGCGACACTCCAGCCTCAGGTAGAGGCACAAGTCATGAGTGCATATGCTGATTTTGCAGATGTAGCTTTCCATAAGCCGATCCTCTCCTTTTTTCATTTTTTTGCCCACTTATGTGGGTAATTCAGTGAAGGACTCACGAAGACCAACAACAAAAACAGGCTCGAAGCTGAATGAGGTAAGGGGTAGAACACCGGCAACTATGAGCCACTACTGACCACCCACTGAAGTCGCCCCCACCCCAAAATGGAGGTGCATCTATGTCGGCATCATTGTCCACATTGGCTGCACAATCTGCACCATCTGCATGGTCCGCACCGTCCGCACCTGTTGGCATTCCTATTGCCACGACAACAATAGAGCTTTTTTCCCGGCGCCTTCACTGTCATTATCACACAGCGCTTATTCCGACGCACTGTCCAACTTCGATACTGACTTTGGAACATCCGATTGGGGATCTTCCAGGCCAGAAAGCCCTGGATATGACAATATGTCATGGGGCCACGGATCCTTTATGCAAGATGCTGATTATGATTCAATTGGCAGTGGGGCCAATGATGCATTCGGTAACTCCACTATGACCTTTACAGATATGCTGAACTCCCTGATCATCTCTTATGGTCCTCCATTACATTCCATACTGTCAGGAACCAGTTCGACACCCTATCAACCCATTCCTTATCAGCCTCCCACATTTGATTTCAGCGATCTATCGGAATGTCGATCGCAGGATAATGCCCAGTTGAGCACTGCTGCTTCAGCCACCCATACTCATGCGTTGAGCACAGCTCCTCTTCCTCCACTGCAGGGGGGTACTTGTCAGGCCGCTCCATCTCATGCGCCAACCACAACACTGCCTGTCTGCTCTGATCACCAGCAGGCACAGGTCATTCAAGTTCCGTTGGCTGGCACTGTTCCTCCCCCTCAAAAAGCTGCGGGTCAGCTTGTTCACATTATTCCCACAATCGTCAATGAGATTGCCCAATCTCATATGCTGATTGCTACACAGCCCATCCATTCTGATCACCACCATACATGTCTTACTTCACCCCTGAACCTTGTCGCTCACCCCGTTGTTCCGCCATCCACTGAAAACCATTCTCAGGCAACACCTCTCGCTATGAATGAACATGGTTTCCAACCTGTCGTCCAGCCCTCCCCCACATTTCCCCCTGTTGATCTGTCACTCCCACCCAATCCTTGCATGACTAAAGAGTCCCCCAGTCAGCCACCCGACCAGACGCTTCACGCTTCCGGCTCTAGAGGTCCCACAACAGTTCGAACAGATGGCCACACTGACAAGGCACCAAGTCAGCCTAGCTCACTCCCATTGCAACAACCAATCGGCAGAGAAGACGCATTGGGAGTTCGTAGGACTCATTGCATGCCAATTCCATTGACACATGCAACCATCGCAAACACCATTGGAGCGCAAAATGCGCTACCTGTCATGGTGAATGGAAAAAAGCGAAGCGGGACTGAGATCATGCCTGTGGGACAAAGGTGTGTGATTATCCATAGTGTTTTGGGTGCTTAACCTCACATCCGATAGAAAAAAACAAACCTGATGTCCCCTGAAAAGTGCTTGGTAGTTTGGCAACATCTTGAAATCTTGTAAAGTAATGCTGTCGCTGTCAATAGAAATGTGACATCATGACGCTTGACATATGAGTGGAACGAGTGAGTAAGAGAATGGGCGAGTGAATGTGACATACTCTAAGGCAGTGTGAACATACTTGATGCATCATGCTCGCGAGTCTGCCCCGATCCCAGTGGAGAACATCGTGAATCAGTCGCCAGTAGTGCGTCGACAATATTGTTGTGCTTGCTACAACACAATTGGCATCATGTGGATTGGTTGATAATGCCATGATGCATTCTGCATGATGCTCACCAACGTGAGAGTACCTGGGCCGGCACTGCATCACCAGCACTGCATTACCGGCACTGCATCAGTTCCCTACTAGCCTGCGGCTACTGTGCATGACACCCATGTCCCAGGCCACCCACCTGCACCACCAGTGTTGAATGTGGGTTGTCCGAATGGGTGGAGATGACTTCATGTCATTCTGGTTGTCTTCTGTCCATGTCATGGTCACAGCACAAGATTGTTGTAAAATAGAGCGCTTCGGCACGCCATATCAAAAGGGAATGACAACTATGTTAGAAAGGCTGACGCACCCGATGCGAGTCCAAAAATGGATATGTTGTCTGAGTCGGGAGGGCTGCCGGGGGTGTATAGGTTAAGGGTAATGCATCCAGCCATAGCTCACCTGACTCTATTGCATAAAGCGGACAGTATTGTTGCTATCTGCTTACATAAACATTGGTACTGCAGACAAGCAGCATGCATACTAGTGGTGCATTAGTTGGGTTCACTGTAAAAGAGGGGATGTTGCATTATAACATTATTAATACTAGAGTGGGATTCTGCATTAAAATGAGACTGGCACCTGGACAAACAAAAACCTGTAACTACCCAGATGCTGTCACTCATCAAGGATGGGCTCGATCAGACCAGTCCTTTCGACACGGTGTTTTTCACATGCCTTACCACAACATTCTACACAGCAGCCCAGGTAGGCGAGTTCACACTCCCGAGGCTCAATGCCTTCAACCCTGCAGATCACATCACCCATGGGAGCGTGCACAACAACGTTGACCGCAACGGCTTACACACTAAAGTCTTTGCTCTTTCATGCACAAAATCCAGCCCCACAGGCAAGGAAGTGCACTGGGTGAAGCAAATCGGACCCACGGACCCATCCAATGCCTTTAACAAGCACATCGAAATCAATGACCCACCCATCAATGGTCCCCTCTTTGCCTACAAGACAGCGAAAGGCTATTGACCAATGACACAACAAATTTTCATTGCGCATCTCAACAAGTTCGCTCAAGCGGCGGGACTTGATCACGTACATGGACACGGAATTCGCATCAGAGCCATGCTAGAGTATCTCCTCCATGGGGTCCCTTTGGACATCATGAAAGTGAAGGATTGCTGGGCAAGCAACACTTTCCAACTCTACTTACTGTACTTTTCACATGAGTTGGCCACGTGGGAAAATTGGTCTCAAAAACACGTTCCATCTTCCATCAGCTCCGCTTGCTCAACCACTTGCTGGATTGCATCGGAAAGGATACTGCTTGACCCGCACATGGCCGGCGATTCTGTTCCATATCAACTGATTCAGATCAAACGACTTTTGATGTTTTCGGTGTTTTCAGGTTCAGAGGCTTCCATGCCACAGAGAGCTACTGACCTCCAATGACCTCACAGGGATACAGAAAGGTCATTAGACCAGCCCAGAGATGCAATGGGCTCACCTTACGTGGTCCTTTCGATGCCAGCTGCCCACCCCCGGCTTTGCATGCACACCCGTCTGCACTCACCCACATCCCCGGGCCCCTCCTGTCTTGCCCTGCCCTATCCCCACTTGCCACCACCTGAGTCGAAACATGTCCATCACCGTGCACGCACACGCTCACCTCCCCCCTCGAGTGTGCCACATAAATACAAATATGAACAGCAAGCGCTGTTGCCATCCCCTCATCATCCTCACCATGCAAACGTGCAAGCGCTGCCACCATCACCTATCGCCCCCTTGCCACCTCTATGCAATGGAGACGATGAGATGACATGCCCTCACTGTTTCCATCTCCATCTCCGTCTCCCTTGTCTTTGCCCACCTCGCAATGAGGATGCTATGAGGGTGACAATGTGACAACACACCATCACCCTTTCCCTCATCGTCCTTGGCACCCACCTCACGAAGATCCAAGTCTGTTCCTGGCACTCTCCCTGAGTGACCTGATGGCGAGGGTGAGTCGGATGGGCGCACCCTCTCCCTCTCCCTCTCACTCACTGATGACCTGTTCACCTACAAACGTGATTATGAATGCTGAAAATGTGTTTGCATTCACGTTCATATACAGTATGAGGTGTCATGGTTGCACTCTCGTTCACCCTGAGTGCACAGAAGCAATGGTACAATGTACACGATCATGTGCGTTGTACCATTGCTTCTCCCACCCACACCTTCATCCTCGTCCTTGTGCCACACCCTCGTCTTTATCCCTCACACATACCCGCATTCAGACCTGTGGTACAGCCTAGGTATTCCCTCAAGCAAGTAGTACTTAGGTCTACTATTTTTCATGTATTCCACACATCTACATACATCTCAAATATACAACTTTGAGAATGTGAAGACTGTCGAGTCCGAACACTCTGGGATCATCCCGTGTGTCTGAAAATGAGAATATACTTGTCTGATGGTGCATGTAGATAGATCCAACCCCTTGCTAAATGATCCATCATTCGGAATGATCCTCAGGGGTCGGGAAATAGCCCATTGCATTTCTGGACTGGTCTAATAACCTTTCTGCATCCCTGCGAGGTCGTCAGAAGTCAGTAGCTCTCTGCAGCATGGAAGCCTCCAAATCTGAAAATACCGAAAACATCGAAAGTCATTCGATCTGAATTGGTCAATACGGAACAGAATCGCTGGCCGTGCACGAGTTGAACAGTATCCTTTCCAACACAATCTGGTGAGTGGTTGAGCAAGTGGAGCTGATGGAAGATGGGACGTGTTTCTGAGACCAATTTTCCCACGTGGCCAACTCATGTGAAAAGTACAGTAAGGAAACACAACCAGATTTTAGCTCCATACATGCAGTCCATGCCGCCCGAAACCGCCCTGGAATTTACCAGAATCACCATGCCACCTGTCCACTAGTTATCTTCCCGTAAGTTCCTCCCTCCTAGTATCTGGGATCCGAGCGCCACCTCGTCATGTCGAGTCGTCCTAGTGTTCAGGGAACACAGCTGACACTCGGGCCCCCAGGTTTCTCACAGATTGCAGCTGGGAGGCACTTCGCGCCTTTGCCCACACCACTCCGCTTCTCTCTCTACAGTCCGATTCACATAATGACGATCAAAGATGTGGCTTGTGGGCTTTAAGTGAGAGAGTGACGGAATAGCCCAGCATGGGACAGGCTGTTGAATGCTGTAAGCCCTGGTGCCTCGGCTAACCAAAGAGGCTGGTTTGCTGATGTTGGGCTTGCCGCTGGTCACGGCGGTTGGCGGCGGCTGTTCGCCTCCATGTCTTCAAACACTGCCCCAAGGTACTCTCAGTGAGCGTAATTTCTGTTTCACGCACCTCCAAACAAGCCCGACAAACCGTCCTCACGCTCATCCGTGATCTCATCCTCAATACAGAATCTCCAAATCTCCTCGACAGTTGTACAAACGCATGCAGTACCTATTATCTCGATCTCTCGGCCCTCTTGCAAGAGCAATCTATTGAACACCATTCTGCCATCTACTGGGCCATTCTAAACTGTCGCGATGCACTCCTGGCATCTTTGCTCATACACGCAGCCCCACTTTCTCAATCAACGTTGTCCGAGATACATCTCGCCTGTCTGGTCACCACAAATCAGCATCTCCTTCAGTCGTTGCGATGTCAGCATGAGCCTTTTACAAAGCAGATGACCCCATTGAGTACCAGTCCCAGTAGGCAATGCTCAAATACTGAACCTCTGTGGTCGTCTTTGACGTTACAAAAGGCACAGACGCGCTCGTACTTGGCTCTGTGGCAGCAGATGAAGTGCCTATACGTGAGATGGAGGGCCAAGGGATGTTTGTAGCAGAGATGCGGATTAACCTCTGGCAGAAATGTCAGGAATCCTGGTATTTCTTATTCAGATCTTCTTGTCCTGATACCAGGTTCTAGAGTCATTTCCATTTGGTCTCTTTTACGCTATTCATATTACAAAGGTCCAGACCCTTATCTATGACGTTGTTATGACATCATGGGTCTAGACTCTTATCTCTTATCTATGGTGCAATTCTTGCACCATATGATATCATTCTTGCGACACACCTTATTGGCCAATGACCTTTATCCCTCTTATCAGTTATCAGGGCTGTGTGTACGCATATATCTAACTGCCATACATGTACAAACAGATACAGGGCAGTATATATAGGCAATAGCACGGGTATGGGTAACCCGCACGGGTCCCGGGTACGGGTACCGCTCGGGTACAGGTACGGGTAGCGCCGTGCCATACCCGTACCCTCACCGGTACCCGCGCCGCGGGTCTATTACCAAATATAGTACTTCTGTGGTGAGTCACGGCTCGCTTAATCTTTTTGACAGACTCACCCAACGCTCATGCTCGCCCTCACCTCAACCGACGACGGACGGCGCAACATGGACAACGACGAGGAACGACGCCGCCGTCCTCGCGTTCAACCTCACCCCCCAGTCTCGACTAAGGGCGACGAGGAACGGCATAATGCACGCATTTGCGTGTGTTGTGGTGTCCCTCGTCTCGTCCTCATCCTCGTCCTCGCCCTCACCTCGCCCTCACCTCAACCTCAACTGACGACAAACGATGACAAACGACGCAACCATGACGCACGACACGGCAACGCGACGACGACGGTACAATGACGACGAACGGCGACAACAACAACAACGCTGTCGCCCTCGCCCTCGCCCTCCTCCCTCGCCCTCGCCCACCCCACGACGACGCAACAGCGCCGACGCCGACATGCTGTCGCCCTTGTCCTTGTCCTCCCCCCTCATCCTCATCCACCCCATGACGACGCAACAGCGCCAACGCCGATGCGCTGTCACCTTCATCCTCGCCCTCCTCCCTCGTCCTCACCCACCCCACGACAACGCAACAGCGCCGACGCCGACGCCCTCTCCCTCTCCCCCCTCATGAGGACAAGGATGAAGCCGGCGACACGCCAACGCCAACGGCGCTGCTTCCTCCTCCTCGCCTCACCCTCACCCTCGACCGATGACGCCGACGACACCGCGTTCTCGCGGACGCCAACGCCGACGACTCACCTCGCCCTCGCCTGGTCCCTCCAACACACGACGACGACGCCGACGAGGAACGACGCAGCGCACGCAATTGTGTGTGCTGCGTCGTCTCTCATCTCGTCCCCAGCGTCCTCCTCAGCTCCCTCGACTGATGACGCCGACGACGCTGCGTTCTCGCGGATGACGATGATGACCACTCACCTCGCCCTCGCCTGGTCCCTCCACACACGACGACGCCGACGAGGAACGACGCAGCGCACGCAATTGCGTGCGCTGCGTCATCTCTCGTCTCGTCCTCGTCCTCAGCTCACCCTCATGGGCCTCACCTCACCTCAATACCCGCGGGTATACCCCCCCCGGGTATCGGTACGGGTCCCTTGTGGCTTACCCGCACGTTTACCCGCACCCATGGTTGCGGGTGCGGGTAAACGGCGGGTACGGGTACGGGTAAGCCTCCGGACACCCGGGGGTATACCCGTGCTATTGCCTAAGTATATAAGACTGGCCTTACAGCCAGTCTCAATAACGAACTATCTTGTTCTTGTTCCCCCATTATCAGTACTCTGAGCTCACTCCCACTACGCTCAACTTACTCCTTTGTCGTAACCAAGAACCTACCAGAGTCCTAGCAAGTCTCCACTAGGATCGCACTCCCTTTCTGTCCCTGCACAATTGAGGTCCTAGCAATCTCGATAAGAAACGCATCCGGGTGTCTGGTTGAGTTAGCGTCGAGTTTATTGCACAGGGTGTGCTACCCCCATTTAATTCATCACTGACTCACTTGTCCCTTTCCAGGTCAAATATGGTCCCTCACCTTCTTTTCCCCACATCTACCACTCGAACGATGGTGGGGATGTGGCATGTCGCGCTTTGTTTGCTGGAGCACAGTCCACCTACCTTCATCGACTCCCAACTTGTCATTGATCCCCCACCAACATCCTCAAATCCTGCCAACACCAAAGCAATTGATCTGATATTGCTATCGCCCCCCTTAGACGATCCGGGCGCTGTGCGATCCCCGCCGCCAACGTCCTCCACCCTGTCACACAAGTCCAAGTCTAAATCCAAGGCACCACAAATCATTCAAGTGCACTTCAAAAGCACTCATCGTCTTGCATATCGTGCTGGCAACGCGTTTCTTACCGCTCTCGACGCCGCATTTTTGAGTCAAAGGGAATGGAGTCCCTCACATACCGAGCATTGGTCGGACGATGGTGGCAGTACGTAGACCAATGCCATCGTCGTTCCGCTCGACAACGGTGCCGGTGCAGAGCTACTGTACGAGTACGTATTTTCGCTTTGTCTGGGTGCGTGTTTGGTTTAGATGGGCATCCTAGCAATACCACGTTCGTCGCGAGGGATGGCACGCTGTGTGTCCGTCTGGAGGCACGACTAGAGAAGCCATGTGCGACAGAATGTGTCATATGTTGATGGTTGTGACGGTAGGGAATTCCACGCATATACACGGCTGATTGTACTAGCCTGTGTCTGCAGCATCCCCTACATGCGATGACAACGTCACATTACGACTATTTCTCTCAGGTCTCCTCTGCTCTCTGGAAACAAATGATTGCCCTCCCGCAATTGTCGAAA
>JBBPRK010001058.1:0-15275 GCA_038093075.1 Boletus patriciae
CGACCAAATTCTTTCTGATGTTGACGGGAAGGAATTCAACCGTCAGATCGTGAAGAGCACCCTGCGCTGGCTCGTGGGTGCCTTACACCCACTTGAACTCCCTGCGCTCGCCGAGGCCGTGACATTCGATTTAGAAAACTCGGGTGTGTTCGGGGAAGCGCTATTCCTTCCTGGTGAAGACGTCCTCAAGGTCTGCGGAAGCCTCGTCTGTTTCAATAGAATCAGCTACTTGAACTCGGACTATGTGTCGCTATCACATTTTAGCGTGAAGGTGAGGGTCTATTTCGAGCAGACAAACGTCCCTGATAGACAGATCGCCATTCCCCCTGACAGGAATACCTCATGGATGAACACCTTCACACGGGTCCCCTCGCTCACTACCATCTCTCGTTGTCGGTCGTCAACACCCAGTTAGCGAAACTATGCGTCAATCATTTATGTACGCACTGGGTGAATCCTCTCTGTGTCTCGATGAGCCCGTACCCCGCTGCAGCCAAGACCTTTTCTATCTACGTACACCGGACATGCATGAAGCATCTGGCGCATTTTACAGATGCTGAAGAATGTGCACACACATTGATGCAAACCCTCTTTGTGTCCGGGAACCCCTTGAATGCGCTGAACCTCCTCGTTTGCTATGGAAAACCAGGGCTGCTCAAACAATTCATCGCATGTAGCCGGGACCTTTCACTGGCCGAAATCCCGGACGGTCACAGCCCGCTGGTCTACGCAGTTGTGCACGACCACTACGATTGTGCGGAAACACTTTTGGATTTGGGCTTGGACATCGGAAAGCGCTGTCGCAATCTGGATTCGCTCCTAGCACTCAGGAGAGGGGTGGAATTGCATCCACTAGAGGCTGCAGTGATCAAATTACGGAAACCTTTCATGGAGCTGTTTTTCAGCCGTGGCTGTTTTCTTCCACCGGACATCATTTGTACCGTTACTCGGCGAACCACTTCCTGCGCATCAGAAGACGCGCCCTGGATCATTACCAGACTTTTAGAATGTGGAGCAAGCGCAAATTGGTCGACTCCCTGCGGAGATAACCCACTTCACCATGTATTATGCGTGAACATCTTCCCACTACCGCTCGCCCTCAACTTGATGCAGCTAAGAGTCGCAAAATTGCTTGTTGAAGCAGGGTGTAATCCAAGGAGCGAGAATAACGCGGGAATTACACCACTGATCCATGCTCTCCGACATCGAAACTTAACGATGGTTTCCTACCTGATTGAACAGCGTGCACTGTTTACCGATTCTGACACCATCCACTTCATAGATGTTGATTGGGCGAAAGGGCTGTCATGGTATGATCTAGCCAGCACTGCTATTCGTGCTGCCCAACATTCAAGGACCGTGATGACCTCGCTCACCCTCGCCGACGTGCACCTCGTTCATATTATGCTTCGAAGACGATTCAAATTACCCTCGCGCATCACTGGTATCATTCTCGACTTCGCTCAATATTGGGCCTGCTACACTGCTGTCAAAGGGGGCACAATCGCCGAGGAATCGGTGCCTTTTCCTTTCGCTTTTTTACGGCCAGCTCCTCGTGGTACAGATGTGGTTGTCCAGTGTATTGAATTCGTCCTCACTGATCGTAAGTGTCCATGCCTTTGCCGCCCACAGACCGCCCGCTGACAAAAACAAATTGGACGATTCGTGGGCTGTAGTCTACGACTCGGTTGTGAATTTTGGGAAGTTCGATGACATCAAGCGCACTCTCTCTTGGATGGTCGACGTCCAATTTGAAAGCATCGACCAGCATGGTGAACAATTGCTTGCGCTGTGGAAGAGGTCGGACCCTGAGGTGCACCACGTTATAGCAGACATACGTCCTGGAGATACTCTTTACTTCTTCATCACTGAGGGTCCCTGTTTCATTTATCCCGTAAGAATTTACTACACGGTCTCCTTTGCAGATAGTTCAGACAACGATTCTTCCCGAGCTTCCAGCTACACACTGTCTCAGTGAAATCTATATACGGATGCCATGGCCGTACTCGTAGTTCCGAGTCGGGCTGATTCGTTTGTCCATACGAAATATTTTCCGAAACTTGTTTAAAATGCTTCACATGTTCACATCGTGCGGCCCGGAGCCTCCAACGTCGGTCGGCACTTAATATCATTCGGATTGCGCGGCGCCAGAACTTGAAGACGTAATGTCTGGACGGCTCCATAATTTTGACTTTCAACACATCTCCCCAGCATTGCACAACGCAATTCGCAGTTCCACATCGGACCAAGATGTTCTCCGGATTCTTGATGGGCCAGCAAAGAGGGTGGAAGAGTACGCTAAACGTTCTGACCAGAGTCATCTTTGAAGTGGACTACTACTACACAATGGCCTACTGATCTCCAACATCCTCTCATTTGCTCTTTCGGAGCAGAGACTGGCGCGTTGACTATGGCCTTGTCTCCGAGTCGCAGTTGCGACATCGATCCACGACCCCCGCAGCGCTTGCAGTTCCACGTCAAGCCAAAGACGTACCGCCCACTGGCAATTCGGTCATCCAGATATCACCATCATCACATGCCCGGGCCGTCTTACTACTATGCCGGTATCAGCGAAGAGCAACTGAGAATTTCGTTCAATATGCTGCTAGACCAGGATGACCCATCCACGGAATACGACCTTTGGATCAAAGAGTATGATTGCGAGTCAGTGCCAGACTCGCTTCAGAAACTCAGCGAGATCAATCTCAGGTCATCAGAGCTACGGGACAAAATCATATTTTCGCCTGGAACCGAGCAGCCATGGATTTCTACCTTTCGCGGGCGGTGTTTCCGGAGGAGGCGAGGGAATTTCCTTGCAAACTCTCCGGGTCTAGCTGGGATTTAGGAGAGAAACGGGAGAATCTGATAACTGGTAAGGGTGCTTGTAGTTCATCTCATGTCGTTTAGTTCCGTTGCTGAACCAAGCATCAGGATTTTCGGGTACGAACGACGGTCGACGCGGCTGTTACCTATGTCTATCGCTCAGCGCGATGCCGACCATCAGAAGGGAACCAATCACAGGGTTCTTGCATATCTTCTTTAGCCCCGAAAAGATGGCACCTATATGGTTACTCACGCGAGCGACGAAGGATAGACCACACATGCGTTCCTCCTACTGGTAGCCACACAACAGCCCGAAATTCGTGTTTGCTAGATGTTGGCTCACAGATACTCGATCTTTCCAATGTCCAAGTAGCTACGGCGTGGCTCAAGATCCGCCGGGATACTGCTGGTGCCATCTATTTCAGCGAGAGCGATAAAATGGTCCGGAACATCCGTGTGGTATCCCCCGAGACAGATCAAGTCACTATCGTTAATGCTGTGCAATACACGAGACCTGGACCGATATTCAACAGCGGGCTCCTTACCGGGCACAACAAGGCATGTGTCATAAATCGCGACATGACTCTTGGCCCCGTTCCTGACGATGACCTCAGACCAAAACGATTGTCGGATGCATAGCTGCAATCAGATCTAAAATCACTGGCCGATCTCTATGCGGCCTGCGAAACTAAAAGCACCCTGAATAGTATGGACCCAGTCATCCGGCGAAGTTGCAAAGTTCCCGGGGTTCTATCACTTCCCACCGCACAGATCGAACAAGAACAAGAATAGGAGGTCAACCGCAAACGAGCCGTCCAAAGGCAGAACCGGTGCAACATTTCCTTCATCCAGACGTTTCAAGTCTGGTATCATCTCTCCATTACACCCTGGCCGCGCCTTTCTTCCCGTGGTCGCGACGGCCGAGAAGAGTTCTGTCAGCTACCCGCGAAGCAGATGTCTGGAACCCATTTGGACTTCTGTAAGACATTCGTGAGGCTATGGATCGATATCTCCGACCCATCTAGTGGATTCTCTCCCGCGAAAGAAATGACCATGACCAAGTACTCGTTCTACTGAGTGATCCAACAACTTGCTAATCAAGGGTTCGGATAGCCTTACACCCATTGTACATGTTATCGTGAGTGGTAACACGCGGCCCATCGCCTACGTTTTCTGGTATCTGCGCGTCCGCCATGGGGTATTGGGACTGCGCACCCATCGAGCCAACCTTGGCAAATGGACATGCCATGCATTCTTCTCCCGTGACGTTGACTCCCTCGAGTGCTTGGATGACCTGCACACCCATGCCATGTCATCAGGGTCTAACTCCTGTTCCTAGACGGTGTCAACATTCGACATTTTCTCGAAGAACGTATCACCACTTGCATCCGTTTCTTCGTCGGGCGACGGACACACGAGGTACTCTCGATAAATTGCATCGCGAAGCTCGGGATCAGTCTCTTGAAACACCGTGGTGATCTAAAAGGACCGTCGGTCTCCGCTCCAGCGCGTCGTTAGTGGGACCTGGCTTACCTGCATGGCGTGCGCACCATCACCCCGGTCGACCTGCCGTGTGGAGGGCCGTTGGCGCTCGTTCGTCGAGGACGTATGTGGAAAAGGACTGACCAAGGTGCTTGTTTCGGAGAACGTGTCAGAGTCGAGTATGGATGCATCCGTCTGTGCCAGTGCGCGTGCAGGCGTCAGTGTCTGATATTATTCTCCTGGGAATGACGCGCACGGCGACTTACCCGAGATTGGCGGCGCCTGAGGACGAGGCCGTTGAGCACGGATGCGGATGAGGGTGGAGGTGAAGGCAAAGGTGCGCTCGCTCGGGTACCCCGAGCCCCTGCCACACCTCTTTTTCTCTCCAACGTACTGCGCATGTGCGATAGGTTTTTCTTGGCTGGACGTTTCAGAAATGCGGCTAGTCCCAGCGACTGAGGGACAGGGGAGGGGGCAGAAAAGGAGGTACGAAACAGCGACGTCTGCCCCTCCCTCCCTGTTTAAAGCCCAAGTTATACCCAATGGGATGGACTTCCACATGATGGTGGATGCGGACGTGATTCTGAATCGCTTCGCTTCACGGGTACTGCATCCGGGGCCAGGGTCGTGACGTTGCACGAATGTCAATGCCGTGGCGATCGTAGGTTGTTCATTCCTCGTCCCCGTTTTGAATCATTGATGGCGTCATCATGGTCACCGCAGGATGATCGATCCGGCATCCGCACGAACAAGGCGCAGTCCGATGATCTGTTTTCAGGGGATCCAGACGGTGTAGATCTAAACATGTTGGTCAACATGTCACATTTTAACCCTGATCATGATTTTTGTTTAGACCGCCATCGACATGTTTGCCGATTTGCAAGATTTGTGCCCCTCGTATTTTCGTCTTGACGAAACTTGAAAATTCGATCTCTGTCCTATCTACCAAGTTTTTGGTTCCCGTTTCATACGACATCTAGGTGGGTCTTTTGAATATATTGATTCGGCCGTTGTGTTTGCACCCACGGGTCTAGTACATACGGTAGTGAGGTAGTTTCCGACCAGCGCTACCGCTCTCACCGTGACCCTAGCCAGTCACCTCTCACACTTGAGACTCGCTGTTCCCCGTTCTCTTGGTTCATGTTTCGGGGACTCGATTGTCGCGCGTGCGGCCAGACCGACGAACTGCGTGTTCACACTGAGAAGTGGGTGGAGTCCGAAGTTCGTGGGTCCGAGGCAGTGCCAAGCGCGTTTGAGGCACTCGAAACAGAGGGCCTAACGCTACATCGTATGGTTGACGCTTTCCGTACACTATACGAGTGGGCTGGGCATCCATGCATATAGTATTCCGACATTTATCCGCAAGGGGTTCGGAGAGATAGCAGTTGCAAATGCTCCCCGTGGAACGTCATATTAACAATCCCTTATCCGAGGTTTGCAGGATATAGCACGCCCGGACCGAACGTCGTGCGTGTCAAGTACATCGCATCACACACAGGCCAAAGCACAAGCAATCCATCGCCTACGTATCCATCGGCTCCCCCACGGACTCATCCCCATTCTTACCAGAGCCAGCAATCTCCTCAAACACCAACGAGCCCTGCTGTTCCTTGAGCCACTGCACGCTCCGCTTCTCGTCCATAAAGTACATGTACGCGCGACGAAGATCCTCGACGTCGACCTTGTCCGCTTTGCGTTTCCGCGCGATCACTTGCGCGCACGAAATCAGGTTGAGCGCGTACCGCAGCGTCGTCGAACCTGCCATCGACGTCAGGACGTTGAGTGCGTCCGACGTCAGCGTCACATCCTCTTCTTCACATCTGTTCACCGTCTCGTTAGCCATGTCCTAAACGACACGAGGATGATGGACGTTACCGGATCTGGATGATCTGTTGGATATCGTCGTCCGTGTAGGGTTTCGTGCTGACGATCAGGACGCGATCGAGCAGGTCCACGGGGAGACCGTGTGGACTGCGCACGTTGGTCCCTCGTATTCTGGACATACCACGATTGGACGCCATGATGACCAACGGCGAAAGTTCGCTTTCCAATGCCCGGTTCAGGAACGAGAAGCATTCAATGTCGAGCATGTGGACTTCGTCGATGAACAGTACCTGCACGTGTAAGCCTTTAGCAAGTGGATCATCACGCGCAAGAGGAAAGACTGACGCCGGGTATGATTTCTGCTTTGCCTTCTTCGCGCCATTCGGCGACCTTGGTGTTTATTTGGTCTCGTAGTTCGGGTTTGATTTCACCGGTGTCGCCGGCAAAGAGAGCGAGGAAGCCTTGTGTTCTGCTGTTGATGACGTCGATTTCGTGGAGGGAGACGGTGTGGACGACTTCTTTACGCTTTTGTATTTCACCTTCTGGGCATTGCACGAATTTCGTCTGCGAGGAACCTATGTAACGCAGGGATGGGACAGGGAGAGGGATATGGACGTACATCTGCACCCATGGCATCGTAGTCTCTCGAACGGGCAAAGGAGCGACCGAGTTTCGAGACCTTGCCCGAGGTTTTGTCGATGACGACGACATCGCCGGCGAGCACCTTTTCCTTCGACAGTGCGTCGATCATTTTCGTTCCAAGGTCATATATGGTCTCCATGTCCGTCGTTTTGATAGTCAATTTGCCCGTCTTTGTTGCCTACAAAGATGGTCGTGAGAGGGATCATTCCGAGCCCATGCAGGAAACGCACCCCAGTAAGGCTTCGGTCGATTTGAATCTCGACAATCTCCCCCTCGATGATTTCTGTTTCTTCCTTGATGCGTACGCCAATACTTCTCCGAATTGCTTGCGTGAGTGCTTCAGTTTTGGACATGGAGAGCGAGAAAACTTCGCTGCCAGCGATCATCGTAAAAGGGACGTCCGCGCCGAGCGTCTGTGCCATGCCTGCAAGCAAGGGGAGGTCAGGACGCCTCACGCCATGATCACGACGACGACGGACCGAGTGCGATGGCTGTCTTGCCCGTCGAGGGTGGACCGGCGAACAAGATGGCACGGCCTGCTATCCGCCCCTCTTGGACCATCTTGAGAATCATGCCGGCTGCTTTGCGGGCTTTTCCTTGGCCGACCATGCCCTGGGCGTTTCCGCGTGGTTCGAGTCGGTCGTCGAGGCCTAGGCCGCGGATGTGCGAGTGCGCGCCTGGATGAACGAGGTATGAGCGGTGTGAGCGGGTGTGCGGTGTAGGACAGACCTATCCGCTCCATCTTGGTGATGTCCCGCAGCTCGGACGTCCCTGCTGTGATTTGGGTAGCCTGTACATCGCCATGACCGTCAGCGTCGCGCGAGACGTTGTTCGAGCGTACCATGAGATATCCGGTTTTTGGTAAAAAGGACGCGTCTGTTTGTGTAGTGCAAACAACCGAGCTTGGAGAATTTCTGACCACGCTCAACGTTTGCTTCTGCACGACATGTTTGGTCTACGTGCCCTGCGCAGCCTCGCGGTGCGCTCGACGCCCCGCCCGACCGCGGCGCCGCTCTGCCCCTCGCGTGCCTACGCCGCCCGCACCACCCGCGAGACCATCGCCTCCTACGACGCCGTCGTCACCGAATTCAAAACCTACAAACCCATCACACCCGGCATCCGTCACCTCCGCCGCCCCATCAACGCCCACCTCTACAAAGGAAAACCCATTCGCGTCCTCACCACCGCCCTCCGCAGAAAAGGCGGTCGGAACACCACCGGCCGGATCACGGTGCGCTTCCGCGGCGGGGGACACCGCCGGCGCATTCGGATCGTGGATTTCTCGAGGATGGAGCCGGGGCCGTATGATGTGGTCAGGATCGAGTATGACCCCGGGCGGTCGGGGCATATTGCGCTCCTCAAGGCGAGGGACTCGGGTGCAGAGGGGAGGGCGAGGTGGAAGTATATCTTGGCTCCGGAGGGTCTGAGGGCGGGGGACGTCGTGGAGAGTTATCGTTCCGGTCTCACGTCGTCGCTGGTCCAGTCCGCTCGAGGCGCCGGGGAGAACGCCGGGGACGAAGGAGGTGAAAAGAAGATGTGGTCTGTGGACGAGATCGCACAGCGCGGTAAGGACCAGTCGACGTCGGACGCGCTGCTCATTGGGATTCTCCGCGGGGCGATCATCAAACTGGGGAATTGCGTCCCCATCAAGCTCATTCCGACGGGCACCATGGTGCACAATGTCTCCCTCGATCCAATAGGCAAAGCCATTCTCGTACGCGCTGCGGGGACGTTTGCGCAGGTCGTGCACCATGAAGAGAACGGCCGGTACAGTCACATTCGGCTTCAGAGCGGTGAAGTGCGCAAGGTGTTGTCGAATTGCGTGGCGAGTATCGGAAGGGTCAGCAACCCGTTGTGGGACGACCGGAACCTCGGTAAAGCGGGGAGAAATCGATGGCTGGGTTGGAGACCCCGCGTGCGAGGTGTTGCCATGAACGCGTATGCCATTCTGTCTCTTTTGGCGCGGCGTTTGCTGATGCTCTCGTAGATGCGACCACCCTCACGGAGGAGGACGTGGTAAATCCAAGTCGAACAAACATCCGGTGTCGATATGGGGCTGGGGTACCAAGGGTAATCGTACACGCAAACCCGGTCCCAAAGCCAACAAGATGGTGATCAAGGAGCGACCGCGGGGCAAGGAAAAGGCTGGCAGAGCATAACTTTATCTACGCTTGTCCTAGATATGTTTGTTATATTGTCACCGATCATATACAGGACGCGATCACGTGACGGACGCGTACTGCCACGGCCCACGGGTTGTTTGGATGTTCAGCGACAGCTTAAATACTGTCTCCTTCTTGCCCATCCTCGCTCGTCGCTGTCGCCAACAACGACCATGCTGTCGTCCACGCTGAGTAGGACATCCTCGGCAGCGAGCATGTCATCCGACGATGCCGCGCGTCGGACACGCAAACGGTTCACCAGCGTGCAGCTCATCATGCTCGAGCAGCTCTTTCACCAATCCTCCCATCCGACACGCGAAGAGCGCGAAGCGGTCGCACACGCCGCAGGCATGTACGTCCACCCCCATTTCGTCTTACTTGGCGCGACTGACGCGCGAACCACAGGGAAATGAAGTCCGTCACGATTTGGTTCCAAAACAAGCGTCAGACGGAACGCAAGGTCGCGCTGCACCATGCAGCCAGTCAGCCCACCGACGGGCACCGCGCCGCGTCGTTCCCCATCCCCTCGTCGTCCTCTCCATCTGCCCTCTCCTCGCCCTACGCGTCCACGTCAACCTCGGCCTCAGCTTCGGCGACGTCCCACCCCATTCGGACGGCCCACACACGGACGCTCTCCACCTCCACGGCCCATACGCACACGCACACGCCCCGCCGAAAAATCACGCCACCCCGGCCACGCCCGTCCCTCGACCGCGTCGCGACCCGCTCCGAGTCACGCATCCCCCCACCCCGCACGCCGACGCGCCCACACAACCCCCGCGCGTCCCTGTGGGACAACATGCCCTCGTCGCCGCTCGCACCACCCGCGAGCCCGCCCTCGAGGGACCTGATCGAGTTTATGGGCAGTCGGACGCTCGAGTGGGCGTGTGCGGCCGCGAGGTTGGCGGACAAGGAAGGACGGCCGCGCGATCCGAAATATGCGCATGAGGGGGACCGGGGCGGTGGGGGTGAGCTTGGAGGCGCGGGGGACGACACGGAGGAAGACGATGTCGAGGCTGTGACGCCCGAGGGGAGTCTTGGCGCATCGGACGTGGCGAGGTGGCACGGCGCCCACTTGCGTCCGCGTCCGCGTCTCGTGTTCACGCCTGCACCTGGTTCTGTGCCGGAGGAGAAAAAGTGGGGAGCGTCTGTCGGCGAGCCGGACAAGGATGTACCGCAGGACGAAGATATGATGCGTGCGGCGCTGGCGCTGTGTGGACTCGGTCGGGGAAGTGTGTGAGTTTGTGCCCGCGTCCGTCCTTGGCGGTACCATGTGGTAGACAGTGTGCGTTATCTTGGTACATATCGAGCGAGTCGGCGAGTCGAAAGGACGCAGGACTCGGTACATACCTTGTTTGTCTGTTAGATCTTGTTGAATAGTATTTAGTACATAGATCTTGTGCATCTTGGTGTCGACCACTTCGACGAATCGAGTGCGTTTCAGGGAGAGCTCCCCCGGAAATTTTTTCTTGAGGGTCACGGCGATGCGAGAATGCACATATGGAAGAGGGTCGAGCGGATCTCAAGCCGACGTCAACGGAATTTAGACAAGGCACTCAGAATTGGGGTGACTCCACAAGCATTGACAGATACCCTAGTAGCTCCACCGCCAAATGGAACCTTCCTGGGCAATGGAAACTGACTTGTTTGTGGAGCCAGTGCACGGAGATGAAGACTCGCGGTGTCAGGGATCCACAGGGACGAATCTACACCCAACGAATCTCGAATAACGTGTAACCCCCTTCGTCCGCCCGCCCTACCCCATCCACCCTCTCCACTCGCTCTCTGCTCACGATCACAAGACGCTCCCCCGATCCTTCCCCCGTCCTCTCCTCGTCTCCCAAGACAGGAAACGCCTTTTCGACCGTCTCCCCCAGTCCCTCATGTCTCCCAATCGTCCTGACCGGAATGATCAACCAAAACACCCCACCCTTTTTCAACGCCCGCCCGACACACCCCTTAATCCAGCGCGCATGCTCTGGATAGTACACCACGTCCGCCGCGAGCACGACGTCGTATATCCCCCCACCCCCGCTCTCGGTACCAGGCACTGCACACCAATCGAGCATTTCAACAGACACGTCCGCCGCGCTGTGATTGTCTCGCACGTTGCGAGCCAGGTTCTCCAACACGCTCGGGTGATAATCCGTCGCTTTAATCTTGGCTCGGACAGACGCCCGAGACAGGATCTGGGCCGCTGTGATGCTGAGTAGACCTGTCCCAGCACCGAGCTCGAGGAGTCGACGTCGACGCACGCTCGTCTTCGTCTTCGTGTCTGTCGTGGTGGCAGGTGCCGAGGTACAGGAATGCAACACCCCGAGGTATCGTTCTGGATCCAGACACATGCGCTCCGCAAAAATGATGGCGCTTCCCCAGCTTTGGAGGCCGACGGCGGTATGATCGGTCCCATCGACAGGCGCGTCATTCAATTCGACCGTGATCGGTGAAACTTCCTTATAGCGGCAGCGACGACACGACATGCGAAACGGAAAGACAAATGTCCGGATTAACGCTTCTTCGGGTGCATTGCCTGCAAAGTGCGCAAGGAGTCTTGACGCGTCTTCGACGTGTGTCGTCCGTGCCTCCTGCTCCTCGTCCGAGGGGAAGGAAGAATCTGTCCCAGAGGTCCAAGCATCACCCCGTTTCACCAATCCAGTCAACCATCTGATTGCAAAGCAGCGCTCGAGCTCGTCTGAGCGTAATATATCCAACGCCTCGCCTTCCTCCACCGTCTCTTCCTCGTCTGTCGCATCTACGTCTTTTTGTTCGTTTGCTCCGTCGTCCTCTTCGTCGTCCTCGGCAGACGCGTATCCGGAATCGGGGACACCATCGTGATGGACGAGGTATGCCGCTCGCTTGGGTCGCAAAGCTGGTACAGCCTCTGACAATGACTGCTTGAGCACCGGTACGGCACCCATCGCCGTCAACGACGGTGCATGCGGGAAATACACGTCTCGGAGCGCTCGGAGTGCTTCCCCGACGCGTGCTGCGCTGCAAGCGTGGAGGGAAGCCAGCGCCGGGAGGACGGTGGTGGGCGAGAGGGGGTGTGACATTTTTTTGAAGCGGGTGGTGGTATCGTTTTGGCCGGGATATCTCTATCGTTTTGTTCGTCTAGGTTTCTATGGGTTCTATAGTCTATGCCCGAGTCTGTCTTCCGACGTGCCCGTCGAGAAAAGAAAAGAAAAAAAATCTATCTATTGAAAAAAATGCAGGTGGGCTGAATGTGATTCAACAACGCAGGCTCGTCGAGTAAAAAAAAAAACACCAGAGAGCCTGCGTTGTTATTGAACAAGGACCGCCATCATCGCGGTGTGCGTAGTGAGAGGAAAAGATGAGCGGACGAGCAAACACAGGCACGGGTTTTCTTCGCGGGTCGGAGTTGATGAGGTCATGATCACATACTAAAAACATGGGCATGCGGCGCACGTTTGCTTACGCCGAGATAAGATAAGACGAGATCTTGAACCTAAACCACCATGGCTGCCCAGGCGACGTTGACGGCCTCGTATACGCTGTCTCCACCAGAGGAAACGAATTGGCCACCCTCGCTCGCGCCGAATGGTGCGCACGCTTTTACGGTCGAGGCTGACAAGACGGGCAACGTTGGAGAGTACTATGATGCGCTCCAAAAGTCGATCACTGCTGCGAGGGAAAAGTTGGGAGAGGAGCTGACGGCGTGGCGAGATGCGGTGGGGAACGCGGAGGTAGGAAAGGAGAAGGCAGCTAAAGCCGCCCGAGCAGAGGACGAAGAGGAAGAACTTGAAGAAGAATGATAATCACTCTAGATCCTGAACGCCATCAGGTAGGTCCACGCCGACGAGATTGTGGAATTGCAGCTGACACCATGATGATTGGCAGCCTACACATGATAGTACACATTATGACACCTCGTTCCCAACATCTGCGCTTGTACACTGTGAGACGCTGTAAACCATTCACGCCTTGCCCTTGCGCTTTAGCTCCTCGCGTTCCTCAGCCATGATCTCCGCATCAATCTTGGCACCCCTCGAGGGCTCGTTGCCGTGAAACGTCGCCGGTCCCAAAGGGTCCACCTTGGGGTCCGCACCAGGGCTCAACGTCCCCTGACCATGCGCGATATCTTGGGAATGCTGATGCGCCTCTGCCATCCTCTCCCCAATCCCTCGTTCATCCCTATCGTCACCGATCCAAGTGAAACAACATAGAGGGGTCAGTTCTCGCGCACGCCATCGATTGCAAGAGAGAGACGCACAGCTGGTCGATATCGATGTGCCATTGATCAGGGACATGTTTCTTGGGCGGGTTGTGGTCTGTCTGTTTGGACGACCTGTGACCACCAGCGCGGCGGGGCGATGAGTCGGTGAGGGTGTTCGAATTGGATGGTGAGGGAGAGAAACGTACCGCTGCTCGTGGTCCTCGTATATCTGGGGGTTGCCCACCTTGGACATCATGGCGCCTGAGCGACGGTCGGGCCCAGTCATGTCTCTCTGATGAAGTTGTGCGTTGAGTTGAGATGGTTGGTTATAAGACGGGGCGTGACATAGGAGGTCACTCCGAGAGGCTGACATGACATCATGAATGAGACCGGTCCACTTCAAAAGCTCATACCTACAGAATCACCATCTCCTGGAAAGTTGACTCAGTGCAAGTTGAATCAAGTTGGCCGCGAATGACTGATGCTGATAATGCCTCACAGGAACTCGTGAAAGATCAAATCGTTCAAAAAAATCACTTGAATTGCAGAAAAACATGTGAACTTGAAAATGACGGGCAAGAATGTAGGGACCACCGGCCTGCACCTCCGCCTACACGAGGCACAGATGCCATAGCACTAAGACGTGCCGAAAAGACGTCCTTCTCCGCCCTGCTTTGGCACAAACCACTCTACGATAGGCGTGGTCTGTAATTTGACTGAGTGCGTTGAAGAACGCGACGAAAATCGTTTGGGCGTCGTTTTGAGGTGAGTGTCACGTGCAGGACCTGCGGGCCGGATGCGTGTACGTGTGAGCTGGTCAACACCGACCAACGTCCATCAAGCCAACCTCGAGCTATGGAATCCAAACTGCGGATCTGTAGAGTCTCGGTCTGCTTGACAAGGACATGCATTCGCCATCTTGATCTCCGAGACAGCGTTCGCGTGCAGGTTGAAGTCGCGCGATGCAACAGGATCCGCAACGCCGAGTCGGATAAGCCAGGCTGCACGAGTCGCCTGGGAGTTCAAGAATCCACGACGCGTCTAGACGTCTGCTGCATCACCAAAGGTGACCGGAAGCGCGTTCGTCCGCGGTGTTAACGCCGAGGTAAAGGTGTCGAGCCTCGGAAGCGTTAATCCTCTGACTGTCGTTGCCAGGTTTGAAAGACACGCATCCGCCGTGCACCACTCCTGCAAAGGGAGACGGACTGCCCATGTCGCACCATTACAACTTCGTCACACAAGCGGCGTTGTATTGATGTGCGGACAGTGACACTTTGTCTGCTGTCAGTGCATCTGCGGCAACGCGTTTTATTCATTTTTATTCCATTGGGCTCGCTCCGTGGTCAGCTGCTTGCCTCTCTCTTTTCCCCGTTTATTGACGAGATGCGCAGTGTGGTTCTTTCACTTCTCCTTGGGCTCCACCAACTTGTCGCTACTCAGGACGGGGTGATCAGTGGTCCAACCATCAGCGCCTCTGCCGCAGGTTACTCGTGCGATCCCGCCAAGTGCCAGCTCCCCAAGTGCAATTGTGCGAGCGTGAGTCCCCCAGGTGGTCTCAGTCCCGTGAGTTGGATTTTCTCCGTGTCGTGTTTACCGTCTGATGCACCACCAGTCCGAGGTTCCACAGTTTGTCCTTTTCACTGCAGACGATGCAGTTCAGTCTTACACCTTGGATGCGGTCAACCAGTTCCTAGCGCATCGCAAGAACCCCAACGGTTGCCCGGTGAAGAACACCTACTTTACGTCGCTCACCTACACGAACTACACCCTCGTCACGGATTGGTACGTTGCAGGCAATGAGATCGCCGACCATACGTCAGTAGAAATGCTTCTGCTAGCTGTTCCGACAATCGTCTGATTTACTATTCAGAATGACCCATGTCGGTGCCCCGCCAGCGGCCGAGATCAATGGCAACCTTGTTGCCCTCAATGCGCTCGCGGGGATACCCCTGGATTCCATCAAGGGTTTCCGTGCACCGTTCCTCAACTACACCAACCAGACTTTTCAGTTGCTTGCTGCGGCTGATTTCATGTACGATTCATCGACCACTGCCTCCATTCCTGTCACCGACCCGGATACGGATGCTTACTGGCCATACACGTTGGACTACGGCCTCGCTAATGACTGTATGACCGTTGAAGGAATCTGTCAAGGGCAGCCACAGATC
>JBBPRK010001059.1:0-15272 GCA_038093075.1 Boletus patriciae
ATACGATCCTTTTCGCCCCTCCCTCTAGTCCTACACCTATGATCCGCTCGCCAACTTGCAGGAATCCCAATACTCGCTCGTTCTCGGGGGTGCGCTCCTTTATGTTGCTCACCGGCGTGTGCTGGGTCGTTGACGACAAGGCCAGGCGAACAATTACTCTGGACCGAACAAACCGGGCCACAAAACCTCGATCCGATCGCCTGGCCCCGCGCCGCCTCCTCGGCTGAGATTTTTTGGAGTGCGAAGCAACCGACGGGCGATCCGCTCAATGTGACCGAGGCGTTGCCTCGTCTTCAGGTGCGTTTCCTCGCGTGGGAATGGATGTTCTGTTTCAGGTTTCTGACACGTTGCGCTCTTTTTTTTGTTGCAATGGAACAGGACGTGAGGTATAGGATGGTCCAGAGGGGCGTGAATGCGATTCCATTGCAGCCGCAGTGGTGCGCCCTGAGGCCAGACGCGTGTGATCTGCACGCCTGAGCGGCGAGCGCCATTGGAGCGGTGGTCTCACGGGTGAGTGGGACCGGAGGACAATTTTATCTTTGGGTTACACGCGCGGACGCTTTTTCAGAATATGTTGTTCGTTGGCATGTCATGATGGAATAACGAGGTCTCGAGATTCGAGATGCTAACTTGTACATACTGTATAGTCATTTCCCCAGCAGTCACTAGTTGCGAATAATAATCTTGCCTGAGATGAGACGCCGAGCGCTTCGTGGATTACATCGGCCAATGGTTGGGACTCGGCCCAGTTCATGACAAGAGTCGACTATATGGATAACATACATGTGTTATGCTCGAGGGAGTATGGGTTATTTGAACCCTCCGGTTTTTCGCTGCAACCAAAACATTTGATCTGGCCCCGTTCTCCATGTAGATCACACAGTTCCACTCTTTCTCAGCCATTGAGCATCGATATATATTATACACGGATAAGCCTAGGAAGAGCAAACATGTCAAGGGAAAACCTTGTTCACATAAATACATAAAAACGACACGAGGAGAACGAATACGGGCAATGCTGTCAGTGATACACTGAGTTCTCCGTTGACATTTAGTTATCATATAACGCACCACAACGAACAGTTATTAACGATCCGTACGTAGACGCTTGTGCGATGGCTCTAGATCTGCTTCAGAAATTCCAGCCGTTTCCAATCCTCGCTTGTATGATCGAAGCAACACTGATGACCCAGGGTCGTCCTGTGCATCACATTCCACGCCCGAACGTGGTGGAAGTATGTTGTCATGTGGTGTCTGCTTGTCGTTTGTGGTAGCGCTGTCGACCGATGTCGGCCCTTCAAAGTCTTTCTCTCTGAGTAACTGCCCTTGGAGAATCTTGCCCATGTGCGTCCCTGCAAACGGTCGCCCTCTGCTCCGAATAGCAAGTAGCGCCATCACGGAAGGCAGCGGCGAACCTGAGAACGTGATTTCTACATCTTCGAAACTACCAGGAATGTTGAACAGATTCCACCGGATTGCCGTACCGTTGGACGGCTCGTTCGTAGGTACGCCGAGGAAACGACATAGCCGGAGGTACGATTCATAGTCTCTGAGATAGAGCTGCCCAGCGAACACGTTCAGCTGGTCGATCAAATCCCAGGGTGGAGTCCAATCGGAGGGGAGGGGAGGGATAGTATAAAGCCTGAGATCGTCCGATGGTTTCATGCGTTGGGATGTGCGGGGTGCGTACAGATGAAGGTGGACATATTCGCTTGCCCTGATGTCTGGCATCAGGCGGTCGGCTTCAAATGGGCTCAACAGAACGAGTACTTGGTCGCGGTCCCTTTTACTGGACAAAATCCATTGGACAGGTCGCAGATATTGATCCATGGTCCCTCGAGTGGACTCAGGCTTGATCGTCTTGCAGAAATCCGCGGTCGCCAAGATAAATGGGCTCCAGACATCTGCTTCGCCCGTAGCTGCAGAACTGTTTTCCAGCGTTGTGAACACCGGACGAAAGGCGCTGACAGAGTGCAATGGAGGGATGATACCACTCTTGACGAAAGACGTAACGTCCGGATGAAGAAAATGTTCCGCCGGTTCTGCTTCGGGAGGTAGCTCCACCTCTCGTTCGCGCTCCCGCTCGCGATTGACCTCTCGTTCTTGTTCTTCTTCCATCTGTGCGCTGGGAAGTGACAGAACCCCGATATCTTTGCAACGTTGCCGGATCCCTGGATCCAGCGCCGACAACTCACTCTGCGAAGTTTTGGATTCGCAGGGTGCATAGAGATTGACCAACGATTTCAGGTCTGGTTGGAGCCATGCATCCGACAATTGTTTTACTGTGATGTCACTGTTGCAAAAACGGGACCAGGAGTCATATCTTGATTTATGGCTCATACCTTGTTGTGCCCAGTAAGGTGCCCGCTGCTGAATATCGGTCCAGGTCTCATGTATTGCCCAGCATAGGATGTCGACAGTGGTGACTCGGGTGGTCGGATCTTTTTTACCAGCCACAGCACGGATGCTCAGATCAACTTCAAGGGGAGCAAAAAACATGACCGAGTGTCCATGGCCCAGTTTGCGCATCCGCATGCAGCCTGAAAACCACAAACCGTGAGATTTATCGATTGGATCGCGGCGCCCAAACAAACCTTGCAACAGTGCATCTTTCGTCACCTTGGGACCCAGTGTGACAGCCGCTCGTGACCCGATAGGGAGTCTGAGGTCAGTGCCCCTTGTGTGTGCATGATCCAGATAGACAAGACAAAGGTCTAGCCGTTGAGAAAGTGGTGACGATGACAGTAATTGAGTGATGCCATTTCGTGTGAGTACCGTCAGTTCATCATTCTCGTTGAAATAGATGGCTCCAGTAGCAACGTGGGTGATACCGAGCCATGCTTTAGCCACTTGACGATTGGAAAAATCGAGGATCTGTGCCCCAACATCCAGTAAAACACGAATTTCCGGCTGTTGCGCAGTTACCAATCGGATGGATTCAAGTGGACTCTGCCGTTCGTTATTCTCGTGAGTCACGATGTAAAAGTCATTTTCGGGCTGAAGAAGATATGCGAGGACCTTGGCATTGGTTCCCTGCTGGTGGTCGAGGTCACGCTGAGTAATGGACATGGGTAACAACCATCGGCCGTCATTCGTTCCCGAGAATCCTAATGCTCAACTCAGCGACCGGATTGAACGACGTGTGATGAACCGCGGGTTCACTCACCGGTTGTAAGGTTCTCCCGTTGCTCTGCTAAATCCCAACTGGACCCGGAGAGTTTGCATGGAAATTCCTTTGCCTCCTTCGGAAACACCATTCGCGACAGGTAGAAATTTATGGCTGCTTGATTCCATGCGAAAAGCGGGAATACTATCTTGTCCCATTGCTCCGATGACCTAAGGTTAATTTCGCTGAGTCCCCGAAGCGAGTCCGGGACTAACTCGCACTCTTTGAGCCAGAGTGCATATTCCGCGGACGGGTCATCTTGGTCAAGCAGAATTTCGAAAGAATCTCTCAGTTGCTCCTTGCTGAGACCGACATAGTAGTACGATAGGCATGTGAGAATGATGGTGAGATCTGGATGGCCGAACTGGGTGTTGGGTGCCGGTACGTCCTTGGCTCGATATGGAACTGCAAGCATTGTGGGGTTCGTGGAACGGTATCGTCTGCGCCGCAACTCCGACTTGGGCACGAGGCCATAGTCAACGCGCCATCTTCGCTCTGAAAGAGCAAACAAGAGGATGTTGGAGGTCAGCAGACCACGGAGTAGCAGTAATCCACTCCAAAGATGACTCTGGTCAGAACGCTTAGCGTACTGCTCCACCCTCTTTGCTGTATCGGGAATTTGGAGGACATCCTCATCCGATATGAAACTACGAGTCGCGTCGTGCAATGCTGGAGAGATGTCTTGAAAATTGAAATTGGGAAGCCGTCCAGCCATCACGTCCTCCGTAATCAATGATATTAAGCGCCGACCGACGTCGGACCGTGCTCGCACGATGTGAACGTGCGGAAACGATCCAGGTGGGCCGCGTTCATACTCCATGGCCTCGGGAGCATACCTCGAAAGCGAATATACGTGCTTCTTCACGAGCCCCAGGACTTGCTGAGTGATCGTCCATCGGTCAGGGTATCCATCCATATGTTGCTGGGGGCCGATTGTGTAGACCAATTGGAACCGGGCGTGAAGGACCTCATCGCTCTCGTCCAAAATATCTCGAGCGTGAGAATGAAGCCACTTCTGAAGGTCCAGCCACTGGGATGTACTGTCTGAATCACCATGAGCATCCGTACTGCGCTGGCCATGGTGGTCAGCCTGTCTATTGCCATTTCCGCTCGAACTGTCTGCCAGTAGCGGCTGGATGAGCAATCGAAACATGTTAGCCACATAGCTGTCTTCTGGAAGCTGGGGTTCAACAGACAACTGAATCAGTGATCATCAATATATCACTGGCAATGTGTAATTATCCCTGCGCACCGGTCTGAACGATAGGGCTGTCTTGATGTACTCGTAGGTCGATTTTTGATGCCTCAGTAACGGGTCGGTCGAAAGTTGGCCGGCACGTATCTGTTCCTCCACGCTCCTCAACTTGAGTGACACGACGTGCTCAGGCTGGACGAGTAGAATCCCACGTTCAGTCATGCACTGATACATGAGCCTGTGTAGATCATCAATTCGAAGCCCGGTCACTTCGCCATATGCTTCGTGGTACTCGGGGGTGCGAGAGAAGGGCAGGTGGTATATTGGCCGATTAGCGAGCCCACCAAGGCGAGCAACGAGCAATTCGAACATCTGGATCGTTAGTGCTTTTGGAACAATGACACGGACAAGCCGTTTGCCGTCCGCGAGAGCGGCAGCAGCAATGGGGATGATCACAGATGATTTCCCTTCGCCCATGTTGACCTGTATCACAGTGTTTTTACCCGATCGGGGGGACATGATCTCCATTGCAGTTTCTGCCTGAGCACGACGAATGAGAAAGTTTCCCTGAATCTGACAAAGGCGGGGAGCGGTGTTAGTACAAACGAGTATTCCTACATTTGGAAGAGACCCACCTGGATTAACAGCCAATCTGGGTGCTCTTCAGCATTCCACCCATCATATCCCTCGTTCTCCAATTCCTTCAAAAGCTCTTCTTCAAGACCATCCAAGGCAAATCGTAGCAATCGCCGGGAATGCTGAAGCTCTAAAAGGAGTATGGCCAATGATGTTAAGCATTTCTTCCAACTTGGAGGGATGTCGATCAGTGAGGCGGAGGCGAGATACCGCAAGAGGACATCTGCAGTAATCGGCGGCCATTGACGAAATCGATCGAGTGTTTGTTCATACGGATCAATTGTTGGACCCAGAGTCTTCTTCAGGATTTTCAGAGAGTCCAGGTAGTTGACTCTGCACTGCACATAGTGCTTCTGGAGTGCTTCGATGAGATTATCACCCGCCACTTTGTGAGTCATCTGAGACACCAGGCAAACAGATTGTGCGCTGGTGTCAAGGCGAGCAAGGTATTCTCGTTGAAATGAGGAGTTCGCCCGAAGAGAGGAGAATAGTTGATCCAATAGGGGGATATCGTCTGATGATGTATTCTGACTGTCGCGAAGCAAGGTGCAACGGGCTGGTAGTTCTGGCGCTGGGAGGTTGCAAAGTAGTTGATCGAGTGAAATCTGTCCAGGCAAACACTCATTGCCAGACGAGATCGAGGGGGGAAGAATGGCTGGTCCAGGTTCAGCGGGGATACGTGTGGTCAAAAACTTGCTCTCATCGTAAGGTTCTAGAGAGGATGGTCCGAGAGCATTGGAAGGAAATAGATATGCAGCCCGCCGCGCGGCGTTCTCCTCTAATGCAAGGACAGGTTCATCCTCGGGCTCTGGGTCACTGTGCATATCGTGATTCCAGAAATATCGTTTTCGGAGTTCCTTGTACGCAACGTTGATCTGAGGATACTGGGTTGAAGTCCAGCAGGCTGGGTCAACGAAAACCTTGAGGTTCATGCACATGATTGACCGAAGCCCAGCCGACTGTAGCAGACAAAGTGCTGCCTGAACACCCGTTTTGCCTGTCAGTGGATCAGGCCGATGGGAGCTAGTCATGGCATGCAGATAAGCAAGATAGAGCGTGCTCATCAAGCTGCCATTCCCTATCAAGCAACCCAATTCGGTATCCACGTCGTATGTGTGATATGATGGGTCATCGGGTTCAATGCGACCGCCTGCGGAGTCAAGGTTAATCCGAACCTCATGATTGCCATATTTTTTGGGAAAGCCACACGGTATGAGGACACGTCTGGGGATAAGTGCCTCTGGTACAAGGGCTCCCGTAATGTGGGTTTTCGGTCGAAGAACGAGGAGGTGCTCCAAACCGAACAATGCACCAACACATTGATCCTCGTCGTAAACCATGTCCTTGAAGTCACGGGACTCGAGTTCTTCCTTTTCATTGACAAAGAAGGACAAGCCGTAGCGAGGCAGGGTGACGGACAACTGTTGCATCGACGCGGATTGGACAGGGTCGATGGGGGACATGGTGATGAGGAGATTCCTGGACTCGTTCAAAAAGTTCCTAATCCACATGCTTTTGTCGACGTCAATGAGACACTCGAAACACTTGGAAACCAATGCCCAGGTGGGGCTGCGGATGTCTACAAGGGCCTCACGTCCCTTGTACATACGATATTGTCCCGATGCACACTCAATCCTCCAGTGCTCAGAAGACGTTTCCCAAGCCTGTTCGAGTGGGCGTATCTCGATTATCTTTGCGGACAAATTCAACCAATGTGCGTGATCGCGGACGAGCGCCGGCGGAAGGTCTCCCAGAAGTTTGCTCGCAGGAATCAGCTCGAGTATCTCATTTCTTTGATTGTCTTGGACTCGAACCACCAAATTGTCATCTCGTAGGGAAAAGTGCACCTGTGGGTATTTCAATCATTGCGATTATGACATGTAGGGTCAGACAGTTACCTTGTGTTCAGACGTGGCGTGGGTCGTGAAATTCGTTCCCGGGAGATTGGGTTGTATGACAAAGAAGCCTTGCTGCAAACAAGAGTTAGGAACACTCGTTGATATCAGAAACAGCAACACACACGCACATCGCAAACGATTTGGACTTGTTGGCCATCCAAAGTGTCCGCCATCTTAAGCGGCAGTCCACCTAGCAGCTGACCATTCACTCGAAGTGCCCCATCGAGCAGGTTAATGTGCACTGTTTGCGAGGGTTGGTCCGCAGTCGTTTCGGTTTCGCATGTAAGCCAACGAGTATTTGGATACTGCAACTGCTCCCATCTTTGTGTACCTGGCTGATAGCTAGCGAAAATCTTGCCAACTGCAAGGTCAACACCATAGTCTGATGCATCGCCAAGGATTACATCCCTCGTTATCCCCTCGAGAGCGGGAGAAATACGAGCGCCTCGTAGACGGAGCAGTCGTGAATATGGATCAAAACTGCCTGAAGAGTCTATGGTTGAAGTAGTATAAGTGTTCAGGGCATGCTACATTCAGGAGTGACACATACTTGCGGGACAGAGTACGCGCATAGAGAAGGCGCAAGAGAGTAGAGCATCGACATCCTCTGCAGAATGGAAGAGCTTGCGGAGGGTAGCAGGGTCAGCGTCAAACATACTTCGACAAGTGGCAGCCATGTCCAGCAAGTTCTGCCTGCGTTCTTCGTTCGTAGGTGCCTGTGTCAGGTCGTATGATAGCTCCTGCACCCAACTGAATGTCTTCCTGTGCACGCTCCGAAGAAGTGGGATGGCTCGGTTTGAGACCCTTTCGCTGGGGCTCGATGCAAGCACCCGAGTGAGCAACAAAGAAACGGTATTCATCAACACCCCGTCAATCGAGCCAGCTCCGACATCCACAAACAGGCTGTCGAGTTCGTCTAGAAGGGCATTGCAAAAGCACGAGTCTTGGAGTTCTTCGTGCCAGATCCACGTCCCTGTATTCAAATCGAACGGTCCGACTTGAAAGACCGCGTGGGCGAGGAGGAAATGAACTTGGGGACGACGGAGGTTTAGAGTTCTGCTACGTAGCCCCTGCAGGATGTTGAGCCATTGGAGCGAGCCACCGCTCCGCAAGTGTGCAAACGCAACGAACTCGTCGAGGGAGAGATCCGCGGGACAATGCGCTTGAGCAGACAGGACGTCGTTGGGTGTGTGGAATGTCTCAAACTCATAATCTCCCAACGAGGGACCATAGCACTGCCAATCCTCCCGCCAGAAGGGAACAAGTTCCCTTCCTGGCTGCCATATCTTAAAACAATATTCGGAAGACCGCATAACGGAATATTGGACAACATAACGTAAGACCGGGGATTGGAATGCATCTGAATAAAAATAGGCGAAATTGATCTGGGTGTGGAGGGGTGGTCCTTGGCGCTCGACAAGGAAGTAAGGCTGCAATGCAGGAACACGCGCCAGTACTAGATGAAGTCCTTCTTCCGCATGGATCGGGTCACCATTAAAAATGTGACAGCGGAAAGTACGCAGAATGGGGAACGCAGCAGAACGCCAGACACGAATGCACACCGGGCATTGTAGTTCGAATACGACGACTTTCGCATGTAATGGCAACGCGGGTAGGGGGGACTGGGCGCACTCGGCTGGTGGTCGCCCGGGTAGATCCTGTTGAAAATTTTGGTATCCATCATGACCATAGGCGTGTGCGAGACTTGCACCTTGCATCTGGGGACTGGCCCGTCTGGCAACCTTTTCCATCGCGTCTCGTTCAATGCGAGCTTTGAGCTGCTGAAGACGCGGGGACTGGCCATAAAAACGGACAGGAAAACTGTCTTCGGTGAATTCATTCGACAGTAATGACCATCCCGAACGTGACTGAGAATGGCGCGCAGAGAGGTACTGGTATGCGCAGGAAAGACGATGGAGGCTTGTTGTCTTGCGCAGGAGCAGCCTTTCCAGGTATGCAATCGGAACTTCAGGGGGATAGTCGGCGAGCATGGGAATCTCCTTCACAGCCAGCTTATCCAGTGCGACATAAAGTTCGATGCCTGTCAATATCCTGATGGACGTAAATTCTTCCCCTACCGAAATATTCTCATATGCCTTCTCCATGTATTTATCCATCAAGATCCCGAGCTGTGCACACGCCTCGTCCACATTCGTGACGCAGGCAAACCAATCGTCGATGCCCTCTTCAACCGATTGTTCGACGTCATAGAGAGTAACGTCAGGGTCGGTATCATATGCCTCCTCAAAAAAGGACCCATTCGAAGACAAGAAGTCTTCGATAGTGCCGCGGCGACGATGGCTGGGATGGAAGGGAGTCCCAAGTAGTTGGGGGACAGGATTTGCGAGAGCGTTGCGAATGTATTCCCCACTGCACAGGAGTGAGAGTTGTGTGTCTCTGGCGAGTTCATCCTGGGAAGGATTCCGAAATGGGGTTGGGCGAGGGCTCAGCTGCTCCCACCTGGCGTCAAGGATATCTCGAAGACGGATGCATGTCTGCAGTGCCATTTTGGAAAGCCAGTCAGGGGTAGAAGAACCAAGCTTGCCCGAACGTCGGAGAATTTTGGATGACATCAAATGAAGAAGATCACTAGAAAGAGTTGTATTGCCTGCGTCCCTTGCAAGAGTGCATGCGAAGAACAGCGCAAATCGTTTGTAGGAAACACGTCCAACCGACATCTGGACTGCGACCCTGATGAGAAGCCAAAGAGGCGAACGACGCCAAACGTCCTCGACTTCGCCATCGGTCTTCCGCGGCTGGCCGACGTGGTCGCGAACACGTTTAATGATGCGATAAACATCAGTAGTGCGGTTAAAACCATGCAAGGCACTAGTCAGCAGTACCGTATGATTGGCTACGCGAGGAGTATCAGCAGTGCGGCCAACACTCTGCAAGATGCCACTAAACAGTGCATTGATGTATTGTGGATCAGCGGGAGGTGGGAGAGGAAGATCCGAGTCGACGACGTTGGGGCAAGAGAGAAAATTGACAAGTTCGAATTGGAACTCCCCATCGTCAAACACCTCGTTGGGCGTCTCGACCGCCGACCCAGGATACGAACGTATCAGAGGCTCTGGCGTTTCCTCTACATCATATCTGCTTGGGGACACCTCGAAAGCCTCGCACAGCGTACAGTTCTCCCGCTTCGTGAGGACAATCCCGGCATTTTGACGTCGGACGAAAAACGCGAGGATATCTAGAGATTATCGGCACAGCCCGGGATCTGTGGGGCCGTGCGAACGTACCTCCTGTTTGCATTCCCAGCAGCTGGGACTCGATGACATAGTCATTGTCCATGTGCTCTGCCAGTGACTGGACTATGACTTGTAAATTGTCTAGCATTCTTGTGGTGCGGTGCCACTGAGCCTGCTCAGAGGTTCCACAGATGTGGGTTCCATAAGCATGGGCAGCAGCGCACACCGAACGAGCGAGTGAATGATCGTCCTCTAGGGTATAGTCGTTTTTGTCGGGAAGTTGGACGGGAAGAAACACATGGGTAACACTGTAATTCAATGACGTAGAAGTACGGTCGGACGACGACGAGCTCGTCGATTCAAGGTCGGGGTCATCAGAGGTAGACGTGGTAGACATAGTAGGATGCTTAGGGAGAGGTGCAGATAGTAAACAGCAAGTCATTACAGCCTCCCCCAGTTCGTACTCAGGCTCACACAAGGCGTCTCAGCTCCGGAGAGCCAATTATTCACCATCGTCACTGATGTCGGGACTGTCGGGAAAATGGCTATATGTACAAGTTGCGTCTCGAATCTCATGACCTCGCTACTCCACCATGACATGCCAACGAACAACATATTCTGAAAAAGCGTCCGTGCGTGCAACCCAAAGAAAGAATCGTCCTCCGATCCCATTCACTCGTCAAGCCTGTTGTTTCTTGACCGCTCAGGCGAGCAGATCACACGCGTCCGGCCTCAGCGCGCACCACTGCGGCTGCAAGGGAATTGCATTCACACCCCTCTGGACCATCCTATATCTCACGTCCTGTTCCGTTGAAGCAAAAAAAAAAGCGCAAAGGTCAGAAACCTGAAGCCGAGCATCCAATCCCACGCGAGGAAACGCACCTGAAGACGCGGAAACGCCTCAGTCACATTGAGCGGATCGCCCGTCGGTTGCTTCGCACTCCAAAAGATCTCGGCCGAGGAGGCGGCGCGGGGCCAGGCGATCGGGTCGAGGTTTTGCGGCCCGGTTTGTTCGGTCCAGAGTAATTGTTCGCCTAGTCTCGTCGTCAACGACCCAGCGCACGCCAGTGACCAACGTAAAGGAACGCACCTCCGAGAACGAGCGGGTATTGGGATTCCTTCAAGTTGGCGAGCGGATCAAAAGTGTAGGACTAGGGAGAAGGATCGTATGAGCCACAGGCTTGGCATGGGCAGACTGCCAAGAAACAGCTCACCTCGGACCACGTCTTGAAGGGGTCACACCAGCTGTTTCTATTATCACGGCACCAACGGGCATCAGTCCCCTTCATAGTGCTGATTATACCCACATGACCTACCCAGCGGGGTAGCCTCCCAACCACTCACCCGCACCACAGTCCTACGAGGGCCAGAATCAGGAACAGGGGCATCAAAAGAAAGAAGCACGCGGACAAGATAAAAGTAGTTGGAAGGTGCCTGAACAATGCGGTATCCCAGGTCGGCCACGGCGGCGGCGTCTTCGGATGAGATCCAGACCCTAGAAAGGATAATCAGAAGGTGTGCTCCGACGGATCAAAGGAGCCCACATGACGATGGTCTCGTTCGAAAGGGTAAGGTTCCATTGCAACACCATTTCTTCCCAGACGACGGGAGTCTTGCCCTGCGCAATGAGTGCGCCGTGGGTACTGTTCGTGAACGTGGCAAGAGCCTCGATGAGGGTGGTGTTGGTCGCATCGAGCTGCTGCTGTGTGAAGGTGTCGTTTACGTAGCAGTTGGTGTTGATCTCGTCGCCGCCAGTGCTAAAGTAGGACGAGGGCAGGGTCGAGGCAATGTCGCTCAGGAGAGAAGTGGTGAAGTTGACGACCTCGGGGAGGGCGAAACGGAGTTGACCGGCAGGGGGCTCGTTAGCGTACGTTGTCCAGGGGGAGGCGTCGAAACAGGCTACGTAGTCAGGGTAGGACGTGCCAATGATGGCGGTGTGTCCTGGGGTGTCGATTTCCTAAGAACTATGTCAGCTGCAAGTAATACTATCGCTATCGTTATTCCACACACGCACCAAGAGGACGTCGATGCCGTGCTACACAAGATGAGTAGCGGGTCGAATGGGAAAAGAAAGAGACGCACCGAAGCAGCGTACTGAACGACGTATTGCACGTCATCCTCGCTGTAAGTCTGATCGGTAGAATAGGCACCGTTGGCAGCAAGCTCCGGGTACTGAGCGACCTCGAGCGGGAAACTCTGACTGTCGGTAATGTGCCAATGGAAGGTGTTGATCTTGACCCAACTCATCGCGTCGAGCGTTCTAAGCAAGTCCGGGACCGGGAAGCTGTATGACGCGCTCGGCGTGACTCGACGTTGGACGAGAAAAAAAAACACGGTACGCACAAGTTGCGAGCTGTATCGAGCATGAATCCACGATAGGGCTGCGACGCGTCATGGAGTCAGCGTACGCTACAAAGTCGATGCAAGCCAGGAACGCCGCACGCACATAGGCAGGAGCATCCGTGATCGCGATCGGCGCCTCGAGCGTGTACGTCTTGTCGCCATAATAATACCACAGCTGGCCAAACGTCGTCAGCCCGCGATAGAGGCCCAACGTCGAATTGGCGGTGAGCGTCGCCCCTTGGCCGTCGGCGGGGATGGTGAGGACGTATTCTTCGC
Organism: Boletus patriciae; assembly: GCA_038093075.1. Lineage (NCBI taxonomy): Eukaryota > Fungi > Basidiomycota > Agaricomycetes > Boletales > Boletaceae > Boletus > Boletus patriciae. Next base: position 12,709 of record JBBPRK010001059.1, read on the forward strand.
TGCGCGTGCCGAGGGGCTTGACAGACTCGGAGGCGATGCTGTCGACGGACGCGTCGGAAGCGAGGGTGAGCTGGAGCGAGGTGAGCGTGTAGGCACCGGTGAGCGCGGCAGAGTCATTGGCACCGCGACCGACGACGAGACGGCCGAGCTTGTCGTTTTGGAGGTAGTACTGGGCCTGCTCGACTGCCTGGTAGAGATCCCACGGCGCGCCTTGGATGGCGACGTCAAAGTAGAAGCCCGAGGAGAGTATGAGCGGGGTGGTGCCGGTGCCGAGCGCGGCAGGGATGGGCCACAACGCCCAGACGCTACGGAGGAGAGAAAGGGCGACCAACAGAGGAAGGGCCATAACTCGCGTATATTTTCAGTCCAGCCGTTCTTTTATGAGGTCATGTCCCTCCTCGTCCATGTTTAGTATGTAAGGGGAAACTCGGGTAACCCAGTATGCCGCGTCGGTGGCACTTGGTGCCAACTTGAGGTCCGTAAGTCGACGAATCAGGGAGTCTTAAACGTTTCAGCTTTTTCTTGAATTCCCCGAATCAACGTCCGTTCTACTGGCTTGTATGACTATGCTCGTCGTAGTATATCATAAAATCCAATGCTGTAACCACCTAAGTCCCGAGTCAGGAATAACGACATACGAGACACGCTTGGCTTTCGCAAACGCGCACATCATTATGCACTAAAGGACAGCGTGCTTTCGCGTATGTGCAGGCGTACACTGCGATCGGACACCCATTCGAATCGCACCCACTCGAGCGTTCCGGCGATCGTCATGTTGGCTGTCCCCCCCCCAAAAAAATAGACAAGAACAAACAAAAAGAGGGGAGGAAAAAAATTCAGCGACTCTCGCCAACCGACGCCAAGAAAACACCACACTCACCCTCCTCCCCAACGTTGAACGGAAACGTCTTGTACGGCCGCGACCCCATCTCGCCCTGCCTCGGCGGCCGCCCCGGATGCAGCAACGCGCTCGCCAGGCTCGCGCCGACCTTCCACACCCTCACCACGCCCTCCTCGAGCGACACGGTCACCAGCCGTCGGCCGTCGGGAGAAAACGCGCACGCAGTCGGGCGGTGGGTGTGTCCCTCGAGAACGTAGAGCTGGGTGGCGGTTTTGAGATCGTACATGATGAAAGCGCCCTCGGCGGTGCCGACGGCAAGACGTTGGGTTGGGCTGTGAAAGTCGACCGTAGGGAAGCTGTCGGGGGGTTAGTTTCAGTTTGTGCGCGGGTGGGGAGAAGAGAGGAAGGGGGTGATCATGGACAAGGGAGCAGGGACGCACGTTTTGACAACGTGTCCGACGATTTCGGTCGCGGTGTCGAGCACGGCGTCTCGGCTCGACGTCGAGTTGGGATCGAGAGACTTGACCACCGCCTCCATCAATCGCGGCAGGTGCGGGCACAGTATCAGCGGCCGCTGTTGCAACTCGTCAGCAAACGCAAATGAAAGCCAATCATGATGCAACCTACCTTGCGTATCAAAAACGCCACCAACTGCATCACGCTCTTCCGCTCCGCTACCGACCTCGGATTCAAGATGTCCAACGTCAACACCGTCATAAACAGCCCCGTATGCTGCGTCGCGGTCTGCAACACCGCCAAACGAGCCTGTGGACCAAAGTTTTGGGCGGAAATTTGATCCTTGCGCGTGTTGGTCGCGAGCGCAAAGAGCGCGCGCAGGAGGGCCATGCTATCTACATAGTGTGGCCAAATGTGGAAGCCTTTCGCGCAGAGGTCGATGGCGAGGGTGCGATGACTCGATGTGTCGTCGTGCAGGTACAGCGATATCGATTTGGAAATGTCGACGAGGGCACTGGGCGGACGTCAAGGCATCGAACGAGGGCGAATAGGCCAGCGACGCACCTTGTCGAAAGGAGGCTGTATTTCTCAATGGCCATGTAACCGCAAAGAAAGAGCGCGAGTCCCGACTGCTTCGAGTCTTGATCGGCAGAAGGCTGTAGACACGGTACTTGGGGAGCAATTCAGTACGACAAACACGGAAAAACCGACATCACTCACGGTGATGTTGCCAAGCGTCCACCAGCGCAGCACTTTCCTCGTCGGAAAGCTTGACCACGCCCGCATCAAACAAGATCCTTGCCGCGTGACGCAATTCGTCTGTGCTCAAACATCAGTGCACTGCAATGATGAGCACAGCAGGAGGGACATACTCGACGCATCCAGCCACTGTCGAGCCAAATAAACGATGTCTGGCGCTTTGAAATGAGGTCCAACGACCGCCTGAAGCGAGGCTGCATAAAACGTCATCACAGTTTGACAATCGTCGCTAATGTCTACCGACAAGACGATCAGTTCAGCGACATGTTGAGTTGCGGACACCAACGTACCATCATAAAGTGACATAGTCTTGAGAATCGCAATGATGGCGATCGCACGCGAGGCAGAAACGACCCCTGATATACACCAAGCATTCCTGACTTTCTGGTAGCTGTATAGGGTCGTCGCTTGACTGCTTCTGGGCTCTCAACACATGGGCTCGTGTACGCAGCACAGAAGAACGGGACTCACGAAACATGTCCGACGCCGCCCGAGCTGAAAGCGATGC
>JBBPRK010001060.1:0-15269 GCA_038093075.1 Boletus patriciae
TAGCACACCAACTGCCATTACCCATGCGGGCCCGGCCGAGGATAGTATGCCCCATACTACATAGACTCTGCGGGCCCACCCGTATATTATGCATCCCCCCCCTGTGTGTATGTGGGCCCGCACACATGGTGTAGCGTGTATCCTGCCTCCTGCAGTGCAGCCTGTGTGGGCCCACTCGAGATTAGACCCCTGCTCCCCATGAATGCTCTGTGGGCCTGATCATATATCACACACCCACTCCAATTATTCATGCAGGCCTGGACGAGGATAGTATTCCCCTTCCCATAGATTGGGGCTCTGCTGCAAGGGTGGGGCCCACCCGCTTGAGAAACGAAGTTATATTACATTGCCGGGCCCATCATGGGGTGGCCGTGTACATAGTGATATTGTCAGGGCGGGGTGGCTGTGTGACTCATGAAAATATGGCTACATTATGTGACAAAGAACTCACCAAGACTGCCGGAAGACCCTGGGGATGCGATGGATGACGACGCGTGTCACCCCGACGAGCCCACAGAGCCCCCCGACGATGCTGAAAGCATGAGGGTGCGAGATAGCGAGGAGAGGGTTGAGGCGAGGGTGTCCGAGGTGTCAACAGGTCGCGCGGATGAGACGGCCGAGTCAGACAGTACCACGGGCACACGAACCGAGTCGGACAGTGACGAGGGCATGCCAGGAAGTTCCGAAGACGACTCAGAAGATCCGGGAGGTGGTACGGACAGACACGAAGTCGTCGGGGTCGAGCCAGGGGGCGAGACCACTGACAGACGAAACGGAAGCGTCGCGGACGAAGACGCGGACGCGGATGTCGGCAGGGTGGCTGGAGAGGCGCGCCGAGGTGCGCAGGTCGAGGGGGAGAGCGCCGGGACGCGTCGAGATATCTCGATCGAGAGGGAGAGGGGAAGTGTGAGCGCACTCGAGCGCTCGATGACGACTGACAAAGAAAACGATCAGCGCCCCTTACCAGATGACGACGACGTACCTGAGGACCCACCCGAGCCACCAGATGTGGCCGCATGGCGAGGAAACGAGCCCCCGAGCGCTGAGCTCGAGGGGGAGTGGAAGGTACCTGCAAGCTGTGAAGTCAGACCTACCAGCGACAAAGCAGACCTGTTGGGACCGTCCAATGGTGATGAGGACCCTAGGAACCGACCTAAGGGGCCGCTGAACACGTCAGAACGCGAGCGCGAACGCTCGAAAGGAAGAAGTCGAGAAGACTTACCTGGGGGGGGTCGAGACGACCGAGGCGATCCGAGCGGTGAAGCGCACGTATTGGGAGCGTCAGGATGCGCCGAGGACGTCGGGAAGTGGCCAAGGAAGCTGCGAAACGCGTCGAAACGCATCAGGGAATGCTCGGAGAGAAGAAGTCCAGAAGACTCACCAGGTAGACCTCGAGAGGAGTCAGAGGACCCGGGCGGCGAAACAGTCGTACCAGGCGGTGTCCATGATGTCCAGGAACGTCCTAGGAGGGTTAGAAACGAGCGCGTCAATGAAACGAACGCACCGAGTCGAGTTATAGGCCCAGGAAGGCACTTGGAGGTGCAGGGAGACTCGGAAGTCGTTGAGGGCAATCCGGACCGCCGTAAGGTTCTCGAGGGCGCCGAACATGATGGGAAACGACCCAGGAGCGAGGAGGACGAGCGCTACGTCGAAACGAACGCGCTATGTCGAGTTAGAGGGCCAGGAGGCCATGTGGACGAGGAAGCCGAGTCGGGAGATGTCGGCGGCGAACGGGAGCGCGAAAGCGATGGAGATGGCGTCGGGATTGACAGGATATGGTGCTGGATGTATGGCGCAACGAGCGGCGCACGCCACGACTCGAAACGAGTTGATACGAGGCAGCTAGCTGGAGTCGAGGCGAGTCAGCACGAACAGCGCAAACACGAGACGGCGTACGCACCTAGGCCATCCATACCACCTCCCGAGTATCACAGACGGCCTACCAACCAGCCGAACCCACCACATCGTCGAGGACACATCAGAACGACATCTAGAAGAATTAGTCAAGCTGGATCGAGAAAATCCACTCACCAAGCCATATGGTCGTGTCGAGACCATATCGGACGAGTCGGATACGTTGTATATGTTGTACAGGGACTAGAGATGGCGCAGGAGCGATCGCGAGGCGCGAAACGCGAAGACGAAGGCGCTGGAGTCAGATCGAGGCCACACACCAGGACGCGCAAGACGTTAGCCGAGCCGCGACTTGCCATATCGGGCAATCGCTCGAGCGCAGCGCGCCGCTGCCACCTCGAGTAGGCAAGATCCCTTTTCACTTCGATAATTCAATTCGTACAGAGGTATATTTGGTATCTTTTCATTTGCTTTTATCTTTTCTGCCATAGGGCAACCACTAGAGCTGATGCTCAGCCCTTCGTGTTTGAGGGGGAGTGTTGGAATTATATTCCGTATATAGTATTATTGCTTACTAAGCATACTTACATCGCACACTAGCTTCTACCTTAGCTTACTTAGTGACTACTGAGTATTCTACATGGGTGTGAAGTGAAAAGGGGAACATAGGGACAGCATGGCTGTCATAGGTTAATCAGATATGATAAAGAATGAAAAGAAAAATGACTAAGTCCATTGTGATCATGTTAGGCATACTGAGCCGTAACATTTACACCATGGGGCCATTGTTCTCCTAACTTCGTTGTCTTAGTTTAAATGCACCCAACCCCGATACCAACACTATTTAATCTGTTGCTGTGCAAAAATTGTTGAGGTGGTTGCCTCCACATATATCACCCATCTGTTTCCGTCACTTCCATCACCATCCTTACCCCACCCCTCATCCAATTTTGAGGCTGCCCTGGTGATAGCTGGGGGACTGTTGTAGATCACGGACGAAGTCGGCTCTGTGATATCGTCCTTGGCCATCTCATCCTCGGCCCTTTGCCACGCTAGTTGTGCAACACAGTGCCTAGCTGCTCCTTCCCTTACCCTTTGCCACCTAGCTGCTGCCAGGGTTGCATTGTGTGACCTCCTTTGTATAGCTTGATCGTCCTCCCTCCATGTGGCTGGACAAAATGCTGCAATGATATCCGCTACAGCACCATCCCCGTTTTTCCATCGGTTTATTGACAAACCCTGTTTTTCATCATACATTAGCCATGAACTTGTCCACCTGTACAATGCCTACCATATCTATCAAGATCACTGTCAGAATGCAAATCAACAATAAGTGCAAAGCCGCTGTAAAGGCCATGTTCAACATTCGAAGCAGTCCTTGTTCCATGGGGTCACTCTTTTCGGGTGCGGTTGGGTCATGTTTTGGCCTGTGATAGTTGCACTTCCAGATAGAGACAGTTGGATTGGCCATGTTGCTTGATGTTGCAGTAATAATGGAGGTATGTGTATTCCCGTCATATACCTGTATGCAGTTGAATATAGATGCGTGATGTTAGGCATACTGTGCATACTACTATTGTCTGCGACTTCACTCAGCAAATTGTCTGCCTACTTGATCGTGAAGAGCGTATGCACCTAATGGATTTGTATCTGTTGCTTTGCAAGCATGAGAAACCACTCAGACGATGCTTATGTGCGAAGCGTAAGACCCGCACGAGAAATCAATCTATCTATTCGAATTGCGCCGTTTACGCAGCGGCAAAACTTCACTCAGATGGATGCTCTCCTAGATTCGGGAGCTAACACGATCTTTATCAACAAAATGTGGGCTGAAACTCATAAGGTCCCACTTATTCCCCTCTGAAACCCTATTCCTGTGTACAACGTGGACGGAACACGTAACTCTGCCGGAAGCATTACGCATTCCGCGGAGCTGGTCATAGAATTCCAGGGACATCGTGAGAAAGTCACAGCAAAAGTGACCAATCTGGGAAAGAACCCTTTCATTTTGGGTTTCTCGTGGTTACATCGCCACAACCTGGAAATTGATTGGACAAAAGGCACTGTCAAGATGACACGTTGCCCACGTCACTGTCACATGCTGCAGGACAAGTCCGCTTTCATCCAAGAGGTGGAAGAAGAGGAATATGATAACCAATATTACTTCCATGAAACAATCCGTGCGCTAGAAGCGCAACAGGAATCTCAGGAACCTAGAGAGAAAACCCCCGAGGAACTAATCCCCTTAGAATACCACAAATACCTTAATGTATTCTCGAAAAAGGAATCAGAACGGATGCCAATCAGAAAACCATGGGATCACGCTATAGATCTCAAGGACACGTTTAAGCCCAAGAAAGGCAGAATCATCCCTCTATCGCCACAGGAGCAAGAAGAGGTTACCGCGTTCCTTGATGACCAGCTAAAGAAGGGTTACATAAGACCTTCTAAATCCCCTCAAACGTCTCCCGTGTTCTTCGTGCCTAAGAAAGACGGCAAGAAGCGTATGGTACAGGATTACCGATACCTCAACGAGTTCACAGTTAAGAACAATTACCCTTTGCCGTTGATCGGGCAACTAGTGGATAAAAACTCCAAGGATCTAAGTTATTTACGAAAATGGATCTAAGATGGGGATACAACAACGTCCGGATCAAAGAAGGCGACGAATGGAAAGCCGCTTTCGTCTGCTTCCATGGAGCATTCAAACCTTTGGTCATGTACTTTGGACTATGCAACTCCCCCGCCACATTCCAAGCGATGATGAACGAAATCTTTGCAGACATGGATGACATGGTAGTGGTCTACATCGACGACCTCATGATTTTTACGAAAACAGATAACCAAGCTGAGCACGATTGAATCGTCCTCGAGGTTCTACGCTGCTTGGAAGAAAATGACTTATTTGTCAAACCAGAAAAATGCACGTTCCGCACCACAGAAGTTGACTTCCTCGGCATGATAGTCGGATGTGATGGCATTAAAATGGACCAAACAAAGGTCAAAGCAATCCTAGATTGGCCTGAGCCAAAGAACGTAAAAGGAGTAAGAAGCTTCCTAGGACTGGCAAACTTCTATCGAAGGTTCATAAAAGATTACGCACACGTTGCATGCCCACTACATGACTTAACAAAGAAAGAAGAACCTTTTCGATGGGAACAGCCCCAGCAACACACATTTGACACGCTTAAGGAACACTTCACTACAGCTCCGGTACTCGCGTTCCCGGATCTAGATTGCAAATTCTGCCTGGAATCGGATGCTAGCGATTACGCTACAGGCGCAGTATTGTCTATTGAGAAGGACGGCATATGGCACCCCGTCGCATTCTCCTCCCACTCCATGACACCACAAGAACGGAACTACCCGGTCGCAGATAAAGAAATGCTATCAGTCATCCAAGCGCTGGAACAATGGCGTCATTACCTAGAAGGTGCTAGGCACCAATTTGAAATATGGAACGACCACGCAAATCTGCAGTGGTTTATGACGAGACAAGATCTCAACCGTCGGCAAGCCCGATGGGCAATGTACCTCTCACGGTTTAACATGCTGTGGTTCTACAAGCCTGGCCACACAATGACGAAACCAGATGCTCTCTCTAGAAGAGAAGATCACGCTGTGGGAATAGAAGATGACAACAAAGGGATCGTTGTTATTACCCCGGATAAGATTAGGACAACCATCCTTATCACAGATGATGGGGACATATTAAAACAAAAAATATTCAACACCATGTGCCTTCTGAATGAAGCAGATATTCAGAGGCTGTGTAAGAAGAACTCCATCTGCGAAGAACGTGATGGATGCCTATACGACACTTTCGGCAGGCTATATGTGCCGGAAAGCAATATACTACGGATGGAGATCATCCAGAAACATCATGACTCCCCGGTCGCAGGACACCCGGGCTATGAGAAAACCATAGAACTGTTGCAGCGCAACTACTGGTGGCCTGGGATGGCTACCTTAGTCAAAGATTACGTCGCTAGATGCAACACATGCCAAAGATTCAAGGGATCTAATCAGGCCCCGGCAGGCCTCCTCCAACCACTCCCTATTCCGAACACCCCGTGGGAACACATATCAGCCGATTTCATTACGGACCTCCCCCTATCCCACGGCTACGATTTGATCTTGACGGTCATTGATTGCTTGTACGAAAACATGTTCGGCCCTGGACACAGCAAAGTTGTTCTTGGCAAACATATGGAAGCACCATGGCCTTCCACGTTCTATCACATCGGACTGAGGCCTGCAGTTTGTGGCACAAGTTATGCAGGAGCTTAACAAGGCCCTCAGCATCGCCACTAAGCTATCGACATCTTTTCATCCGCAGACAGACGGACAAACGGAGATTGTCAACAAGGAGATTGGGAAGTTTTTACGGATCGATTGCTTTGAAAAGCAGGATTCATGGTTCGCCTGGCTGCCAATCGCCCAGTTCTCCATTAATACAAAAAAACACGCTTCAACCAAGAAGTCACCTTTCAATGTGACATGGTCATATCTTCCTCGCATGGGAATTGAACCCATCAGTTCGGACAGAGCCCCAGCAGCTCAGAAGTTCGCATCGGAAATGGAAGACGTAATAGAAAGCGTCAAAGAAAATATGAAACAAGCACAAGACCGAATGAAGGTCAACACTGATAAAAGCCGCTCGGCAGCGCCCGAGTATACCATCGGCCAGCAAGTCTGGCTATCCACAGAAAACTTACGTTTGACACGTGCCTCTCACAAGCTATCCGAGTGATGGCTTGGCCCGTACACAATCATCGGCTTGGCAGGACCTAATGCCGTTGAATTAAAACTACCCAAATTGATGCAAATCCACCCAGTAGTAAATGTCTCATGGGTTAAACCATATCATGACCACCTGGAAGGACAAGTCTCTAACCGGCCGGGACCCATACATGTCACTGAAGACAGGGACAACAAATGGGAGGTGGACCAGATCATCGATTCATGTTATAAAAATAAAAAGCTGGAATTCCTCATTCATTGGAAAGGCTACGATGACACGGATCATACCTGGGAACCTAAAAGTAACCTCAGCAACGCGAAAGAAGCATTGAATGACTTCTACCACGCTAATCCTGCGGCACCTAGGGCCATTTCGATCCCACCGGAGGATTTCTTATTACTTTTCCAAAAGAGGCCGGAGCCTTTTACAAGCCTTCACCCCAAGCAAATACCTTTTGATCGCCTGGAAGTCGATCTTTAGAGAGGGGGTAGTGTTACGGCTTAGTATGCCTAACAGCGTCCTAACGGACTTAGTCGTTTTTCTCCTCTTTCTTTATCTTATCAGATTAACTTATGACAGCCACACTGTCCCTATGTTTCTCTTTTCTTTTCACATCATGCCGCATGCACTCCTCATTCCTTTCACCTCTGTGCAGCGCATGGCTATGTTTTACTTCTTTTCTTCCATTCTGCCACCGCCGTGCAGTTGCCTCATGCATCATTTCGTTTCCATTCCATGGCCGTGCTTGATGCACGCTTCTACCTCATGCTACTAGAGTCCGGAATATTCTAGAACAGTCATCAGTAGATTCGATACAAACATGTACATACAGTAGTACTAGTATATAAGGGCGCAAGTCCCAGTCAGAGAACTCTAGTTTAGTTCTCTTGGTTTTCTACCCCATAAACTCCACTTGAACGCTCCTGTCCAACGCCAGTCACTGGTCAGTACATTTCGACCTTCGATTCCCTAGTGCACCCTTGACGGGTTTTTGGGTTGTTTCAGGTGCTGGCAATGAGACCAAGCACACATTTGTCTAGGAGCTTCCACTTTTCTTGATCTGCCGCTATGGTAGAGGCATAAGTGTTAGTTCCTTCGACGATTTCCCAAACTCCATATGCGGAAAGGGTGTTCCTGATCTTTATGTGCCAGATGGAGTGGTTGGACTGTCCAACAAGAATAGGGATGCAAGAAAGAATTTGACCATTGATTTTGATTTCAGAAGTGGTAAGGGCAGCCATGTTATCTGTTTAGAGGAGATCTGAAAAGATATTGTCAGGAACAAAAGTTTCAAAAGGATAAGAAACCAAGTTGAGATGTAACCACTGGTGGTTTTGTGGCACCTAGCCATCTGGTAAACTTCTTCCTTTTTCCAATCCCATATCAAGAAAGCCAATAAGTGCTTTGTTCCTCCTTACTTGGATGTCTCTTTGTGTTTGGTCTCAAAACACTTGCATGAATTGGCAGATGGGCATGATTTTCAAACGAAATAAAATTCGTCTCCCCAAAGTAATGGGGGTTATCAATTTCTATATTGATAATGTAGCCCTTCTGTACACAAATAGAGAGATCATCACAAGAGGAATAGGGAACATACAGTGGTTTGAGAGAAGCGCTATTGAGTTCCAAGAAATTTAGGTAAGGAATCGGAAAAGAGAAATTATAAGAAGCATGACAAAACCCAGACATTGGCCATGAAGAAGGGACAAGCGATTTGAAAAGATATTCAAGACTGTTCAAGAAATCTGCACTTTCTCTTGCCTTCTTCTGCAACAGCTTGACGTCTTCTTCGACCAGCTCCTCCTCTAACTGCTTCATATATGGCATCAAGCTCATTTTGAGTTCTTGCCGCTTTGATAAGGCGCTGCAAATGACGTTGAGCCTTATGAGCAGTGGTACAAGAGGATTTGAAGAGGTGGCGCTGTCGAGCGTCGAATGCCTCATTCCAGTCACTTGTCCATGGCACAGTCTTGCGTGTTGTCCCGTGAATGGGATTGATGAGGACACTCGCGGTGGGAAGCCAATTTGGAGTGAGAGAGTTTTCTAATTCAAGATGATGGGGAGCAGTAGGAGGGAATTGAGTTCGTTGTAGAATCTTGAAGCCTTGGAAGTGGACCCTCGTCATGAAGGTGTCTTCATACGTCTCAACTGGGAAAGCCCAGCTGGCACCTTCATACGCTTGAGCTATTGACTCATCATAATACATGAAGGAGTTAACCAGGTGCATAGATTGCGCCCTGGTCTCACATGGTCTGATTTGAAAAGGAAGATACATGTGGTCTGAGGTGTTAGCCTCAGGTATGTCAAGCGGGGGAAGGCGGTGGGACTGGTAGTGTGGGCCCACTGTCATTAGCCATCATGCGCCGTCTGCTGTTGTTTCAGTGACCTTCCAGATTCAAGTTGTCTCCAGGAATGTTACTTCCTTGGGGGTTAGGAAGCGTGTGAACATCATATCTACCACGTCTTGTGGAGCTCCTTGGTATTCTGCTTCCGGTACTTTACAAAGCTCCGTCAACCTGCCGTCCCATACCTTCATGAACGCGAAGTTGTCCTGCTGGTATGTGGGTGGGAACACTGGTACTGGGAGGCTGGTAATGGGCATGTTGAATAGGTTGGTTTGGTATGTCAGAGGAGCTTGATGAAGCTGGGCTAGTAGCATGAGTGGCTCGAGTAGAAACTGAATTTATGTTCTGGAGGAATAAGAAAGGATTTCAGTGATGTTCTGCGAGCTCTGCTTCAGGTCCTTGACGTAAAACCATAGTCTCTCCTGCACAGTGGCAGAATTCTCCGACTTCAAGGGCATGTTGGCAACGAGGACAAGGAATACAGAAAGGGACACCAGGTGGTACAATCCAAAGGTCGTCTGGAGTGTGCACAGGTAGTGCAGGGATGGATGCCGCAAAGGCATCGATCCTAGGGATACTCACTTCTCTGTTTGTTGGTCTCTCTTGAGGTTCGAGAGGTGTGGTCCTAAGAGCCACAGTCAAACGGTAAGTGAATTCATTCCCAAGTAGAGTCATCATAAGAGTATATGAATGCTCCTCAACACAACGAAAAATCATCTTGCCAGAACGGCAAGTGATACGGATCAAGTCATTGTCTCTAGACGCTGGGTTGCCCAGTGCTAGGTTGAACACAAAAGCGATCAAGTAGTTGACTTGGATCAAGAAATAGAGTAACCAAGACCCAGTGCGCCACGAAGGAGGCATCAAGAATTCAGTAAGACGAACTCCTTGTATAGGCAGGGCTCATAACCTAACGAGATCACAAGGACCTCATTACGTAGGGACAGGAACGGAGTGTGATCCTAGTGGAGACTTACTAGGAAACTGGTAGTCTTGGTTACGATAAAGAGTAGCAGTGAGATAGTGGGAGTGATCTCAGAGCAGTGATGATGAGGGAACGAGAACAAGATAGTTTGTTATTGAGACTGGCTGTAAGGCCAGTTCTATATACTGCCCAGTACTGTTTGTACATGTGTGTGCAGTAAGATATAAAGAGATACACAGCCCTGATAATCGATAAGAGGGAATAAGGCCATTGGCCGATCTTGTGTACCTAATAATGGTATCATATGGCATCAAAATGGTGCCATAGATAAGAGATAAGAGTCAGACTTATGATGTCATAGTGACATCATAGATAAGGGTCTAGACCTTTGTAACATGAATAGCGTAAAAAAAGACCATGATGTAATGGTTCTAGAACCTGGTATCAGGAATAGAAATTCTGAATAAGAAATACCAGGATTCTTGACACAAGGGGCAGATAAACTGCCTTTTTTGATTGGTTGTTGGTCTCCTTGGCTCGGCCTTCCTCTCGCGCAGCTTGGCTTGAATCTGCAAAAAGCTTGAGATGTTCAGTAGGATTGGCATTGCACCATTCAATAAGGCAATCCGTTCGACCAGAAAATTGCCGTTCCCACTGGACAGTGGGCTTGCACTGCTTGTTCCCAGAGGGTCCCGGCATTGGGGGTATATGGTGGTGGGACGCATCAGCAAATCTACACATCACTTATCAATCACTTATTGCTATTTACATGCTTTTCCATCACTTATGGTGCTTATTTATGTTCAAGTGATCACAAGTGATGCTCATGCTCAAGTGCTCAGGCCTCGACAAGTAACTATCAAGTAGTGGACAGGTAGATAACATGTACTAGCTACAAAGTGAAGATGAGAGCTCATATACTAATATGTTGTATGGGTCACATTGTTACCCGCAGTCCAAACACGCATGATGCATGCTTGTAAGCCCTCAGACACAAGGGGCGAGTAAGGTGGGCAAAGTGGGTGATGAGAGAGCGCAAGGGGAACCTCTGAGGGCCTCAGGCATACATGCATGTGGATGCGCACGTGCCTCTGGCGCAGGACGGGTGAGTGGGGAGCAAGGGAAGATGGGCATGCACGCACATACTAGTAGGATGGGTGAATGAGCGCACGGGCCGCACGGCAAAGTGGCAAGGGCGACCATGGGCATGTGAGTGCACAGAACAGGTGAGTGGGGGGGCAAGGGCAAGGGTGCATGCGTGGCGAGGAGAGGAGAGCGAGGGCAGACGCGCACACACGCAGGATGGGTGGGTGGGGCCCAGAAAGGGGCGGTGGAGAGGCTAGTGAACTTGGAGAAATTTGTGTGGCTCAGTCACATCACGTGAGAACACGCAATGTTGGGTTTTTCTGTTTGCACTCGTGGTCGCCCAGGTCTGCACAACTCCACCACCATCACATCACCACACCATGACGCGTCATGTCGTTGCGGTTCAACATTGCATCCCACCCCACTCAGTTCAACCACACGGCCATGGCCAAACCCGTCCACAAGACCGCTCATCCATTCGACAAGGCCTGTCTCGAGGCCCTCCTCAACCACCGTTTCTTTTATGCGCCCACCTTTGAGATCTACGAAGGTCCGTCCCACCCATTCTCCCTCACTGATGCTGAACAGATACCCCCTCACACATGCCAGGCATCGCAGGGCTATACAACTACGGCCCACCCAGGTCCTCAACCTTCCACCATTACAACCAGCCACACCACCAAGCAAGCTCTCGAAGTGGACTGGATCTCACCTCAATGTTTTAGGCTTGCTAGAAACTGCGGCACAAATATGGCACGAGGTGCGTTGATTGCTAAAAGAAACGAACTAAGTAATATAGCAATGAGACTACCTAGAACAAACGAAGCACGACGTTAGGAGAGAAGACAGGAACAGTGTGAGTAGGCTACGATATACGACTTTTTACAAAGAAAGACTCAGGGGGTTTACCAGTGCACGGGCCCTGGGGCTCACGTCATGACACAACATCAAGGCTGACTCTCGTGTGGAGGATAATTAAGCCCCTGGGGCAATCAAATTTGCATCACATAGTGTGGACCTGTACATCGCATCACCGCAATGTTCTGCCATGCCCACTGACACCCGTGCTCATCGCAGCTCCACTCATCAAGCATGTTCTGTCTACCTCAAAAACTGTGTCAACACATATGTCAAATGCACTGGGTACATGTCCTGAACTGATCTGGTCGGATAGGCCTGCAAGTTGTGCACCAGCTCTTGACACCCGCTTTCGGTCATATTCTACTCCCTGCTGTGCCATGTTCTTCTGTTTATTTTTACTTTCCCCTGAAATGCACAATTTTAGCTGCGCTGACAGCTGGCGTGTTGGGGTGCCCATACTTAATCTGCTGCTTATTTGTAGTACATTATTGATCACAATCCACTTGTTATAGTACTTGGGCAAGTACATTCCAGAGATGGACATAGCTTTAAAAAGTGACAATTTACTTGCTATGCATTTCACTGGTACTTTACAGTCGATATGCTCGTAATGGATAGGCTAGTACTGGATAAACCTAATACTGCATTGAATTTCAGGTGTTCCCATAGTGGGACATGCCAGAAAGTGTGGAAAATTGGATATCGGATAATGGATGGTCTGACAATGCAGAGTATGCACTACCATGGAACATTATTGTAGAGATGTGGTGGACAGTGGACTCGGACCTACTACACCGACTCAAAGTGGACAACTATTGTTCATTCAGATAATATAAAGCATGAGCAGTGGGGGGCAGACTGTGACACAGTTATCACTATGCTTGGAATGCCCAGTACCTTAAAACGTAAACCCCGAGCCAAACCTACCACTGGTGCCCATCCGGCAAAGTGGCCGAAGGCTATCAAGCCCAATGCACTGAAGACATCTGCACAGCTTCCGACGAAGAACACTGGCACCTCCCGCCAGAACCTCACCCTTGCCGACTGGATGACAGTCTATGCTTACATTGATTCTCACCCTACTTCCTCTCAAATGAATATTGTGCAGCATTTCCGATCCCTTGAGACTGGTGCTTTGGTCTTCAATCAGTCAACATTATCTCAGAAGCTTCAGGAACGTCCAGAAATGGAAGCACGCGCCAATAGCAACCCAAATGCTTTGTCATCAAAGAAGCCAAGGATTGTCACCAGGCCTGATGTTGAACATGCTCTCATTCATTGGGTGAAGGACATGGAGAACAAACACGAAACAGTGTCGGGACCCATGTTGTGGGAAAAGCGGAGGAGATTCAAAGATCAATTTCAAGTCCCAGATGATGAGCGACTCACTGGTGACAGTTGGGTTCAGTCGTTTTGTCGAGCCTACAACATTAGAGAGATTCGTCGACATGGTGAGGCTGCCTCAGTTGATCAGGATGCTGTTGAGGCCAAGAGGCTGCGATGCTGGCAACTCGTTGCCAAATTTGCACCACAAGACCGGTTTAACATTGATGAAACTGCATTCAACCCCTAGTGAGTTATTCCCAGTTGTCATCTAAGTCATTCTCACAATATATTTGCTCAGCTCACCTCCAGACCGAGGCCTTGCAACCAAACAAATGAGTAGCAAGAAAAAGGACAAGTTCCGCATCTCACTTGCATTGGCTTGCAACGCAGACGGAAGTGAGATGCTCGAACCATTTTTCATCGGCAAGGCAACCAAACCACAGTGTTTTGGTCACCAAACACCTGAACAGTGCGGGTTCTATTACCGCAACAACAAGACAGCTTGGATGACATCCGAGCTATTCGAGGAGTGCGTCATAACCACTCTTTCGTTTTCCCTACCCTAACTCAATGATTTAGATGGGTAAAGAAGCTTGATCTCAAGATGAAACATTCAAACCGCCACATTTTGCTGTTGATGGACAATTTTTCGGGCCATACGATCTCATATGAGCCATCAAACATTCAAATGGAATATTTCGCACCCAATATGACACCATTTGTCCAGCCATGTGATGCGGGGATCATACATAGCTTTAAGACACACTACCGACGCCATTTTAACCGGCACGCAATCGATCGTGATGAAGCAGGCGAGCGGGAGATTTACAAAATTGATCTTCTCGATGCAATGATGATGGCAAAGAAGGCATGGAACACCGTGAAGCCAGAGATAGTCCGGAACTGTTGGAATCATACCCTCATTCAGCCGTAAGTTCAACATTCATGACCATTCAAGTTTGATAGATTCTCACATTTGTGGACAATGACAGTGAAAGTTTCGCTTCGGTTGGGTTCGGCTCATCCGATTCAAACAGTGTTCAAGTTCTACCCTCGTCCTCTCAATCCACGACACCACATGCTGATCCAGCTGGATGGGAGATCATTCGCGAGTTCGTGACAACTGATCTCTCCTTACCCAATGCAGAGATTCGTCTTCAAGCCCACCTGGGGAACTGGTACATTGACTCCGATTGGCGGCCTGCTCTCAAAGCAGTCATGGATGCTGAGGGATCATCCAAGGTTGCTCTGGGAGCTATTCAAGATCTAGAACACGAGGCAAAACGTCGTCCCGGAATCAAGATACGCATCCCTCGTCAAGAAGTTCCACCTTGGATCGCTGACTCGGAGGCGGAAGCTCAGCTCATGGAAACAATTCAGGACCTCAAGGCACGGAACCGCATCTTTGGCAACCCACCAACCCTTGGTGAGCTTTTAGAGCCTCCAGAAGAAAAGAAGATCAGGCTGGGACCATCTCTCAAGCTCGAGAGAAGTGATGAGGCGATCGTGGATATCGTACACAAGGAAATGGCTGGGACAGATGGTGAGGTGATCGAGGTTGAGTCAGACGATGAAGACCAGCCTATGGTCCCGTCCATAACACGCACGAACGCTTCGTTGTTGTGTGAGCAGCTCAAACAGGCAGTTAAGGAGCATGGTGACATGGAGGAGATCCTTACTTTAACTCATCACCTCCATCTCTTTCGTGCTAATCTACGACATCAAGAGCTTCTTCATTCCCAACAGGCTAGGCTAGACAGGTACTTCAAGAAGTAAATGAACTGTATTGTATGTGCTTCGTACAATGCACACTTTTCACGCTAGTAGGGGTGACCGTGGGAACAACATGACCTTGGATATCCATGGTTATGCATCGAGGTTTCACCGCTCCCGACTTTCGAGATCGCTAGGACCTCGATTGCGCAGGGACAGGAAGGGAGTGCGTTCCTAGTGGAGACTTACTAGGACTCTTGGTAGGTATCTTGGTTACGACAAAGGAGTTACTTGAGCGTAGTGGGAGTGAGCTCAGAGTGAAGATGATGGGGGAACGAGAACAAGATAGTTCGTATTAGACCTGGCAGTAAGGCCAGGTTTATATACTGCTCTGTACCTGTTTGTACATGTGGTG
>JBBPRK010001061.1:0-15240 GCA_038093075.1 Boletus patriciae
TTCTGGTCCCCAACCGGTCCTCTCGCATTCCTTCCAATTCACGCAGCAGGCATTCATGACGCCTCTGAGCTTGGCAACAAGGTTTCCGACTTTGTCGTCTCGTCATATGCCCCTACTCTCAACGTTCTCGCCCTGCCGTCCGAACGAAATACTCCCAATCGTGTTCGACTCCTCGTTGTTCCTCAGCCACCCTCCGATGGGCAACCCCCCTTGTCTGGTACGCGCACGGAGATGACATACATAAAGGAGGCAGCATCGAACCTGTCGCCCGCGCGCACGACCCTCGTCGAATCAAACGGTGCCGTCGAACAGGTTCTGAGTGCGATGAAGGAATCAGATTGGGTCCACTTTGCGTGTCACGGTGTTCAAGACCTCGCCAGTCCTACCGACAGTGGGCTTTGCCTCGCGGACCAACGCCGCCTGAAGCTGTCGGACATCATCCATCTGCCACGATCGCGCGGTGGACTCGCATTTCTGTCTGCGTGCCAGACCGCAACGGGCGACAAGGCGCTCTCTGAAGAGGCTGTTCATCTTGCAGCTGGCATGTTGTTTGCGGGCTATGGGGGGGTGATCGGTACGATGTGGTCGATACAGGACAATGTGGCGCCAGAGGTCGCCAAGGATGTATACGAGCAGCTTCTCAGAGGGGGCGGCGTACCAAACTACACAGAGGCTGCACGAGCGCTGCATGATGCGGTGGAACGTCTATGTCGGCCTGAGCATGTCAAGGACGATGCACTTAGGGAAGATTGGTTCCTTTCATGGGTCCCCTTTATTCACGTAGGACTTTGATCTCTCTTCTATTTGTTTTAAATGGGTCGCGGGATGGGAAACGCCAGTCGTTTGTCCAAGATGTTTAGGATTCGGGTAGCATATTTGAAGTACAACCATTCGCAGGCGCGAGCCTGTTGTGATACATTGACTCGGAGATCTGTCACATATGGTCATCTGATATCTTACAACGCCCCAAGACGGAGCGCGTCAGTCTAGCTGGTCGTCTCCGCTTTGATGCTTTGGCGAGCTTGTACAGGTACGCCCCAAACACCTCTGCCTAAAAACAAAAACGGAGTAGAACAAAGTGACATTCGGTATTGGGGTATAGGCGGAGGCTACGACAGGGCTTACCCCGTCTTTATAGTTAGACACGTCTGTTTGACTCCGGGTATGCCCTATATGAAGTGTCGCAGCGCGGAACGGGTGACGAGTTGTCGGCCTCCTAGATAATTGCCCGTATGCATGTTTTTGTGATGCAGTGGTACCAAGTCGGTGGAGAAACGATTCATCGGTGGAAACGTGGCCCGCGTGAACAAACGCCGAAAACACGAGGTGATGGAGCGTGCGCACTGATCTATATCAATAGAGGGCGAAGGGCATACAATGTGAAGAAGGTACACGAAGCACAACTTGTTCGCTGACTTTCACCATTGCTCTGCGACAGTGTCGCTGATGACCACTTCGTCGCCGATGAGCGGTGCGTACTGATGAAATGGAGTTGCATTGGTGCTAACCGTTCGAGAAGAGCATCCGCTCATCAAAATCGACGTCGGTGGCGAAATAGAGGTGATCGCATTTACAGCGAATGGCGAGTATATCGTCGGCGGTGGTGATGGACTTGGAGTGTGGCGAGTGGAAAACGGCGAACGAAAGGCGACAATGGACGCGTGGAATGTCCGCTCTCTCGCTCTCTCGCAGGATGGCAGATGGATCGCAACGGGGACAATGCTTGGCGATGTGTTTTTGTGGGACGCAAAGACATTCGAAAAAGTCTTCACGCACAGGCAGGATTTCGAAGACATCCTCGGGGTCGATTTCTCGCCCGACTCGGCGCGACTCGTCGCAGCATCCAAGAACCAGACAGCCTCCGTCTGGGACGTCGTTGCTCACAAAAAAGTGTTCACTCTCCCCCACACTGATGGTTGGGTGACCGCAGCGAAATACTCGCCGCAAGGCGACCGAATCGCGACAGCCGCTCTTGAATCCGTTCGAGTCTGGGACGACGGCCACTTGCTCGTCTGCATTCCGGTACAAGTATCCACGTTGTTCAACGCTGGTCTCCTCTGGTCCAACGACCACCTCTTTTCTACATCCGACAGCAAAATCAAACAAGTTGAAGCATCCACAGGGTCAGCAGTCTCGGAATGGCCAGTGCCCGATAGCAACAACACCTCGTGCATCGCCCTTCCAAAGCATGGGGAATTCGTCGCGTATTCTACAAACGATAACGTCACGTTTTGGGATACGTTGACACATGCCCAACTCGGTCTCATCCAACACCCTGAAGACATATATTCAATCGCACTCTCTCCAGACGACCGGTTTCTCGCAATTGGTGGAAACCGCGGGAAAATCATGATATCTCGCGCCATCACTGTCAGTATCGTGTTCTTATAGATTATGGCGCATCTGAACAACTTTCTCGTTCCGCTCGTCTTTCCAAATAGGATCTAATCCCATTGTCTCGTCTACATCGAACTTTCCATGAATCTGTCATTCAGATCGATGATGCTGTGCTTCATTCATGGAAGCACGATCAGCTCGAGAACGCGGACGCGTTATTGACCGCAACCATCACCGAGTCTGGCAACCCAACCCACCATGTACTCGCTACTCGAGCTCTCGTCCGAGCTCGTTTGCGACAGTGGGACGCAGCGCTCGTAGATGCCGAAGAGGTGCTTGTTCCTTTGTTGTTGCATACGCTGACACTGACATCAATTTTACACCAAGGCTATCGAAATTCAGCCGTCCGTCATTGGCTACATCGCGAAGAGTGTAGCGCTTGTCAGCAACGGGGAAAGGCACAAGGGCTACCAGACCTGTGATATGGCATTCGAACACTTCCATTCATCTCACGCTACTTTTCTCCTTCTCGTCAAGGCTTGTATTTTATTTTTTCGACTTGTTCCCCCTCAGTTGCTCATACCCCTCAGGCCATCATCGTGTTTATGGCCGGAGAGCACCGCGATGCGATCTCACGCGTGGACGACCTCATCGCTACGGTCCCCTTCAACTCAATCTGCTATGTAGTTCAGGCATGTGCAAAGCTCTACCACGTGGCGAATATCACCACTAATATTTCCAGTAGGCACACATGTATCTTCTCGTTGGAAACTTGCATATGGAGCGAAGCAACCACGAGGGCGCAATACAGTCGTTCGAGCGTGCACGAGCCAAAATGCAACACTATGGGGGCCAGCCGTTCTTGGTGGTCTCGTTGGTGAGTTTATTGATGGGAGTATGGCAATGTGTCGAAATCGCTCACTGACTCTGACAGATATCTGGATGGAAATTTGATAATCTCGACATCACGATTCGACAGCGTCTGTGCGAAGCTTTACATGGAGCTGGTCGCGCGAAGGATGCAGGCGAATATCTTCTCCAGCTTGTAAATACCCTTGACGAAGAGGTCTACATGAACGGACCCATCACCGAGTGGATTTCTGGTCAGTTTACGTATATTTGTGAGTTTTCATGTATTCAAGCTTCCGTCAGACCTTACCCGTCGATGCCTCTCCGCTCCCGAAAGCGACGGCGACGCGGCCTCGGATACAGCCCTTCACAATAAAGCGCCGACACCTCTCGCAACCTTCGATTCATGGACTCCCACACCGATATTGAGAGAGTGGACAAAAGCAACGTTGGCGAGCGGTGAGTGGGAGGATGCCTTGGTTGTCGCTGCCAATGTGAGTATCTCCCGTTGTTCTGGTGGCCCCCGCGAGATCGATACGGATGGTTTTCAGTTCACGCTTCCCAGAACCACGATTTATCGGGTCATGTGTGAACATCTGGAAGCGATTGACCGTGTGACGGACACAATCAAATGTTTCCACAAAATGATGGGTGAATTGGGAGGGGAGGTCTACACGAGCGGATCCATGACTGAGTGGATTTCCGGTGAGGCTATGTTTCCTTCCTGTCTGTCTGCCATGCATATAAACGTTTTGGTCAGATTTCACCCACCGATGTCTCTCCGCTCCCGACGGTAACTCGCCGACGCCTCGTACTACCCTCGACTCACCGACCCTCACTCCACTTCTAAGAGAGTGGGCAAACGCAAAACTGACACGTGGCTCATGGAGAGACGCCGTGCGTTCTGCTATTAGTGTGAGTATCTCCTTTTGCCCTCGCACCCATCGTGAGATTGACACACTGTGTTGGTTTGTAGTTCACACTTCCCAGGGTCACGATATACCGGATCGTATGTGAACGTCTCGAAACGATGGACCACATAACGGGTGTGGTCGAGTGTTTCCACCAAATGAACAGTGAATTAGGAGGAGAGATGAACTTGCATGGTGAACGCCCGGAACAGTGGGCTCTTGGTAAGCGGTCGCTCATCCGGTGGTCGCTTATGTAACAAAATCTGTCAGACTTCAGGCAGCGTTCCTCCAAGAAACTGGAGCATCGCGGAGATACAGCAGTGGGCGCCCAGCGATATGACGTGGCCATCTCCCATTATTCCACCGCATTGTCCCTCAATCCCCCCTCCCCGCAAGGCATTCTGATCAAGCGAAGCAAGGCACGTGTGGCAACTGGGTCATGGATGCAGGCTCTAGACGATGCAAACCAGGTATATCATTTTTTGCCTCACGGAGGTCAATCTTCTTGACCCAACATCATCAGGTAATCACAATCGACCCGCTGTCGCCATGGGGCTACGTGATGAAGCATACAGCTTTACACAAGGCCGGGGACTTCGACAATGCGGTTGATACGCTCGAGACGATGCTCTCGAAGATACAGCAATCACCTGATCCGGTCATTCGGCGTGAGTTGTATCCTCGTTACCATGATAAAGATGATTTGTTCACACTCTTCGGCAGAGCATGGCGACCGGTACGTCAGCCCGTCAAGCACACGATCAGCGATTCGTAAAATTGTTCAGCGAACTCTACGTCATTCGCCACGTGTGCTCATCAATACGACCACCGGCCGTCTGCACAACAGAGCCGAGCAGGCATCCGCTTTCGAATCCCTGCCAATCTTCAAAGAACTTGCATCAACAATGACGACGCGCATCGACTATGTCCGCATCAAGCGTGAAGTACGACAGTACTTCCGATACGTGATGCTATCGCACAAGTGGGAAGAGAACGAACCACTGTTCCAGGAAGTCATACACATCGCAATATATGACCTGGATGAGTCTCCGACTCATGACAAGCTGCAAACGTTCTGCCAGATCGTTCGGGATGCCGGATTCAATTGGGCATGGAGCGATACCTGTTGTATCAACAAATCAGATCACTTCGTGCTCCAAGAGGCATTGGTCGCTATGTTCAGGTGGTACCAGGGTTCCGCCATGATGATCGTTTTCCTCCGTGGCGTTCGCTCTGCATCGCAGCTCGGGGCTCTTGTGAGGAGCATTTGGAACACTCGCGCCTGGACACTTCAAGAATACGTCGCTGCAAAGGTCATCCACTTTTACACAGAGGATTGGACTCTTTATCTAGATCTGGAATTGCCGAACCACAAAGAATCACCAGAAGTGATTTCGGAGATGGAGCAAGCTACCGGGGTGTCCGCACAGCAACTGATGGCACTTCGTCCGGGCTTAACCAGCATTCGGGAGAAATTGTGTCTCGCTTCGACCAGGCAGACGACGCTGGTAGAAGATGCTGCATACTCATTGCTCGGCATTTTCTCGGTTACTGGTATACCCGCCATATACGGTGAAGGGGAGGGTTCACTAGGGCGTCTATTGGCGCATGTTCTCACCGGATCTGGAGATGTGAGCATCCTGGCATGGACTGGGGAGTCTGGCAGCTACAACAGTTGCCTGCCCGCCCATATCACGGTGTTCAGTGAACTAGCAACGTCACACCTCCCATCACCCATTCAGGACGCCGAGATGGGAAGAATCACCACTGCGTTGCACTCTTCTTCATTCGACCTCGATGTGGCCCTGAGGCTATACGACTGTCTCAATGAGCTTCCTGCACCTTGGTTTGCAGCGAGTCGGATGAAGCTTCCCTGCATTGCTTTCCAACTCTTTTGCATCTCATCGGACACGTTCTGGCCACGTTTATCGCGCAGACACTCTCGCCTTCGGGATAGTGGAAATCAAAACGAGATATAAGCTCTCTCGGATGAATTCTCTGTACCTCGTTCACCCCTGGTTGGATACTCTCCTGGAGCGCGAAAATATCCAAAGTGGCGTATTGGTGGAGGAAGACGATGTGCCACCACCCTCACCAGACACGGACGATGAAGAGATCTGTGACGAGGAAATCGACGACGATTCCTCGTCGTTTCCCGAACCTGAATCTCCGACCCTCCCTCCTCCCGTGCGTACGGTGCCAATGGACAAAGAGACGCGAGCACGTCGGCTAGTTGCCCGTCTTAGGCAGCCATTTGGTGCACTCTTGGTCACGCTTGCATCGACGGGTCGACGTGCAATGGATTACAAGCGGGTGGCAGCTGATACCATGATCACTGTACGATTTCAGGAGAACGTCTCGTTGGCTGATCTTCTTGAGAATGTATGCACAATGGATGTCTTGTAACTTGCATAGTATTTCCGACGACAATGGACATGTTTCAGTGATCATGCCACAGCAATTATCGTCGGTTCCTCGATGCGAGTAAGCAATGTCCTCGAACACGACGGTGGGTTTGTAACCTCTTTCAAGGTTCGTTGAGGACTCAGGCCTCCGGTCGGACAATATTAATCCTATTGACGAGGGGCGGTTCGATCGCGCCTCCAAAAGAGGACTAAATGTTCCCCGGTCATCTAGTTCCGGGTACTTGGGTAAGGGACGACCGGAGCTCCAATCGAAGGTACAGGCCGTGAAGCCATAAATGGCCTCCATGCACGTGAGCGGGGCGTAGAATATATTCAGTGGTTTGGAGCCCGCACACCTGGCCCCTAACCCAGCAACGCGGAAAATAAGACAACAAAGCTATTCAGGAGATACTGTGGGCAACGGGCGAATGACGTGGGACGGTCAGTCCTCATATGAGACCGTCGCTCTGATTCTGGGGCGCAAGTTAGATAATACGACACGCCAAACTCGGGGACCTACCGTCGTTCGGCTCCCTCCTGGAAAGACAATCAAATCAGAAACAGAAAGCGGTATGGCGTCACGACTTACCTTTGACTTCCAGGCTAGATACGCCTGAATTTCCGTGGGTCCAAAGAAAACAATTACATCGTAGTCTAGTTGGTAGTAGACGACCTGACGGGAAGCCTTCTTCAAAACCAGATCTTCCGCAGCCATGCTTAGGTCCACACGGATACTACAGAGTGTGGAAAAAGACGCTGAAACGATCCACGTCAGAACGAGAACATGAGGCAAGAAATGGAAGGAGCTTGCATCGATCTTGATCCACCCATTTCGGGTCGGGTAGACTGCCTCGATAGCACGTGAAGCATATTGTCTGCATGCCGAAGTCTGCTGTGTTTCTTTCTGTAAGCGAAAACGAATCCCGAAATTCCATTTCCTCGCGGACTGGAGTACCCTTGCAATGGGAGTCGACTCTATGTTAGTATATCGCATGCCACTCGACGAACGAATCGTACCCTGTGGAGTTTCGACTCAAAGTATCCCGGAACGTAGAGATCGCCTGTCGGATCTCTTTCCCACTGCTGTTTCCTACGAACGTGTTCCTCATCGTTTGCCTTGACAGGCACCGCACATACTACACCGTATGTGGCGCGTGCAACTCGCGAGGCGACCATATGATTATCGCGATCGACGTGAGACAACACCGCCCCGTTAGTGACCGCCTTCTTGCTAATGAAAACTATCAGCAAAATTTGCGAGCATGCTGGACAAGCACGCACGTATAATTGTCTGGACGGAAAACGGTCATGTTCTTATTCTTGAAATACAACTGGAGCCGAGACCAGAGCCAGTCGTTTGTTGAGAGCCCCCCGACAAGGAATACCAACTGAAAATGCGGATAAGCGTGACGAAACATTCCAGCAGGTAAAACCCACTGTAATCGGTGTCGTAGTAGACTTTCGCTGTTGCTCGAACGCGTGAATGATGGAGTCGACAGAATCGTTGAACAGGCCTGTAGCTTCTTGACTAGAGGATATGAGATCAGGTGATCGGTGGATAGCGCAGGTCGCACGAAGCCCTACCCCGTCAATTTCAGCTTGCCAAGTGAGATGTTATATTTCGCACTATTGGTGCGACGACCACCAACCCTGATGTAAGCCGGTTCTTGATCACTCTTGATGAGGAGTTTCGTTGTCCGGTCGAACCCGAGTGTAAATTTGGCTATTTCGTCTGCGCTGGAGTGCTCCCAGCCTTTAAGTTTTCCTGTTTTCAGAGTTGTCTGGTTCGTCACTAGCAAAGCAATAGAAGGAGCAGGCCACCAACGTTGCAAGAGAGCCCTAGCCCGGCGGGTAACAAAGACTGAACCCTGCAGTCGACCTAAAGAGGGATAGAGATGAGTAAGAAGGAATTCGGTTGTCGGCGACCGCTGCATACACTCAGCTGGAGCAATCTCCTCGCCAGAGATCGGCAAGGACGTCACCGAAAACATGCTCAAATCGATGGTCCCACCGCCAGCATCGATGATTACGACTCCTTGAGGATAGGCTTGAATAGTTGTCCATGAGTCGAGAAGGTTTGGGACGCAAAAGTGGAGGCTTGCTTCCCCCTCCGTTAGCATGTGGACACGGGATTGTCCCTCAGGAGTACTGGGGATGAGGCCTGCAGACGCAATCGCCCGACGGTATAGCTGTTGTTGTACACCCTCCCAACCATTCGGATGAGTGAAAATGTACTCAATGGAATGCTCGATGGTTGACCAGGTGAATGCGAGATGATGTTCTTCAATATAGGTCTTGGCGCAGTGGAAGAGATATTTGATGAAATCTGCGAGAACATCGACGGCAGATTTCCCGGGCGGGAGTGGAGGTAAGTCATCTTCCAAGTTAATAGAGGAGGCCAAATGCTTCGGGCGGAGATGAAGCTTCCACCTGGATCTCACGGGTGAGTGTAAGTTGAACGAATGCCTTGACGTTGTTAATAACCAACCATTCAGCCCTCGTCCATTCCTCGGTCAGAGCGGCCTTGAGTATGGTTCCAGTGAGCGCCTCAGCGCCAGCCGCTCTGACATTACCAGTCTTATCATAATATAAGAGAGATGGTACCTTGGCGTCAACGCCGACTAGCGCCTGCGCAGGAAATCTAAGGCCAGTTAAGGCAGATCGATACAAAGAAATGAAGAACTTGCCTCGTAACTCCAAGAACCACGGGAGCTTCCCCTCGTTGAAGAATACAGTATGAGATGCCGCTATAGGTAGTACCAATGTCGAACGCCACAACGAGTTTAGTAGGACCAATGTACGGTTTGAGGTTTGGCATGACTGGTTAGTTTGAGAGGGAAAAGTTGGCACCGTCTTCCCTTCATGCCTGACGCTTTTTCAATTAGTACTCCTGATCAAATATCACAGAATGCACTTACCACTGGCTCGTTTTAATTTCGCGCTTCGAAAAGGCGCCGGGAGGAATTTCAGAAGACTCTCTTGATCAAATCCTGGACCCCCTCTGCCCAGCCAGGGCCAGCCTGTTGGACAATCACCCGCTGGTAATATGGCTGCGGAGGGGTGTGCGAAACACAAAAAGGCGGCACATCCAAGATGATCATGAAGACAATTTCATTCTGGGCATTGGGGCACTGTGCGTGTGGAGCCAGGGCAACCGCAAAGATAGTCCAGAACCTGCTGGAAACACTCGGTGCGCGCGTGGGAACACTCTGAAAGCCCTCGCCTAGCAATTTCGCAGGACACAAATCCGTCGGCCCCACGCATGATTCATGATGAAGTTAATTTGGAAGCTTCACCACGCATGTACAGCCTTACCACGAGGCAGAAACACTCGGAGTTTTCTTAAGAAAGAACCTACGCCGGCTGTGCTGGGACCGGTCACCGCATCATATCACCTTCGAATCCAAGTGTCGACTCCAGCCCCAACTTCTCACTGTTCATAGTCCTTCCACCCCCACTGAACTTGCATGCATGCCAGCCACAGAGCAAGGCAATTTCCTCGATGTAAGCACACAGTATGGCGTTGCGAGTCATCCCATTGCTGATCCACCAGGCTGTCGGTGATTGTCGCACTTCGTATACCACACCACACACGATGTAGACCGCCCTCGAGCTCCTCTCCCATGCAATTGACGCGGAAGATAGCCATGACTACACCGAAGCGTATGCCCAATACATGGCCGCTCTTGACTATCTCATGGCAGCCCAACAATGTGTGTATTGGTACTTCGTTGTCCCAGGCTCACACGCGACCTGACGTTTCTCCTTATTTCCATCTCCATCCATAGCTGAAACGAACGAAAAGTCGAGGGCCCTCTTGAAAACGAAAACGGATGAATACCTGAACCGAGCAGAGACAATCAGGCAGCGCATCGGTGTTGACACGTACAATTGCAAGCAACCTGATACGGGTGTGGCGGCAGACGTCAATGGCTTTAGCAAGGGCCACACAACGGCGCAATCAGTCGTCCTCGATGTCAGTGCGACAGTGCACCCGTGCAAAGCACATCAACCGAACGCCAAGTAACTGACGCGCGTAATGAATCTGCTTAGGAAGCGTTCAAATGCGCGAAACAGGCGATCGATGCGGATACTGCGCAAAACTATGCAGAGGCGTACAAGCAGTACATGAAATCCATGGACTACTTCATGTTTGCGCAACGATGTTTGTACCTTTAGTCTCTCTTCTCTTGCATGTATTACCTCGTATCTCCGCTCATGGCGGGCCGGTACAGATGAATTCAATGAACAATCGCGGTCCTTGATCCGGTCAGAGGTCGCAGAATACCTTTCGAGGGCAGAGGCCATCAAGAAACACTTGGATTCTCTCAAGGAACCAAGGGCGATAGACAATGTCAACCTCAGTCGAGGGCCTCCCCGTTCACCTGAGGCGGTTTTCCTGCGTGTAAGCGGGTTTCTGTCTGCCCGGTCGATGCTTACGTCGTTCGCTCGATTATTCTGACGACCCCCCTTACCACAATTCCTTAGACCGCAACTGAAATCACTCAACGAGCCATAGAACAAGACATCAAAATGAACTATTCATCTGCTTATGCGCTCTACAATGGTGCTTTCGATTATTTCATGCTTGCGCAGAAATGTGCGTTTCTGATGCTCATCATCTGACACGAACATTCTCCTTTGACTCAGCGATGGATCTTACCATTCGCAGATGAAAAAAATGAGCAGTCACGAATTGCTATACGGACGGGTATGGAAGAGTATCTCGCGCGTGCGGAGGTGCTCAAGATCCACATTTCATGACCCCAGTCATCGACCCCACACGAGACACCAATGAATCACCAGAGTCTTGCACCTCGTCACTCTTCATGCCGCGTTGTACTGGCTTTCGACAGGACAATGAAATTGGTTATTTTGTGAACGCATCTGATTCCTGTGGATATACCCAAGTGCTCAGTTTCGTGCCCTCGTTCGCACTCTTGCTTTGTATCGCTTGTACTCGTGTTCGTAACTACTACTACTACTACTACTACTACTACTACTACTACCATGCCTCACAATATGCCATCTCGTCCATTCACCATTATCATGATTTTGCGATTTTTGTGGATGTGTAGTACCACAGAACTTCATTTTCTATCTGGGTCAGATCCGCAACGTTTTCCAGCGTAAATAAATCAGACGATACCTTAGGTTTGTTCATCTTTTTTTCCTCTTCTTACAAAGGTCGCCAGTCCAGACGAGCAGGATGGGTTTCCACGTCGCACGCAAGACTCGGCGTGACGACCGTCCTGTAAACGCCACACCAGATGTCATGCGCGTCTAAAGCCCACTCCTCCATTCCGCCAGGTCAAACCCCAGGCAACGTAAAATCAGGATAATTCGGCCAATTCCCCAGCTTCGCCGGATCACCCCCAATCCGGACCCACGCCGAGCGCGACGGCGTCGGCCCATCCAGCACGAACAGCTGATGCCAACCCGGCGGACACACGTGCGCGTTGGGCGGGGCCGTGATGGTACACGTCGTCCCAGAGCAGGAAAATGCGGGAGAGAGGATGCGTCCGCCGCTCATGACGTTGCCATGCGTGCTCGACGAAGCTGTGTCGGAATCGTCAGTATTCTCATACAGCATTGCCGATCGACATCGGAACAGCGTGGCGACCCACCTGCGATGAGAGAAATGTGCATCGTACTCGTCGTCCCCTGGAACAAGGTCACATCGATCGTGTATTGTCCGCCGAGCGCCCAATCCGTCTCCACGATCGTAAACGTCGGTTGTTTGAACCCCTGGTTCAGATACGGAGGCACGTACACCTCGATTCGCCTCTCTTCTGGATACGCGGGCGTCAATGGATCCGAGCCCGAGACCAACACGCGGCCGTCTGGGAGAAGGGTCGCCTCAGAGTGATAAAGCCGTGCGACGATCGTGTGGTTGAGAATCGAGAAGCGTTGGCCGACGGGCTTCGTTGGGTCGTACAGGAGCGCGTCGTAGTTAGGATTGCTCGCCAGTCCGAATCCGGCGACGCCTTGGTGAGCACCGTTCAGGATCATGTACGTCCTGTGGTGATTGGGGTGAGCGCCGAACACGACGCGCATTGGGTCCACGCTAACTTACCCGTCCGGGAGCGTGACCATGCACGGCATGACTCTCTTTGATGGCTATACCAGGTCGTCAAGTCAGAGGCGCTCGTAGCATACCACATATACACGCACCATTCTCTCCAGCGTCCATGTCGGGTTCGCGGCCTCGGGTGCGATGGATATGCAGTTGTTGAGTGCTCTACCAGAGAATGGTGTGGACCCACCGCAAATCAGAATCTCGATCGCATCGGTATAGGGCGCACGTTGCTGTAGGGGCACCGCCGATCCCTCCAATGGATACGTGCGGCCCGCAAGAAAGTTGTTCACCGCACCTGGCATGTTGGGTAGCAGTGTGACCGTATCGAACGTCACCGGATCTAATATGGGAGCTTCGTTGTAGTATCCTGAAAGCATGCTGCCTAAGTATACGCGTCGATCCCAAATCATGTGTCCTCACCTATGAAGATGCGCCCGCTCGGGAGTACCAGCAAGAATGGGTACAAGTTGTTTGGGTCCGTGCGTTGCAAGTAGTCTAGAGTGATGACCGTATCGCCGCCCGCAGGTTTGGGGAGGATCTCTAAACTAGGCTGGGGTGGACCATTGCTTCCAGTCTCTCCACAGACCACGAGAATACTGCCGTTTGACATCATCATCGCAGTCGGGTACCACCGCCCGCGCTGTCGAGCCATGTAAACCCCCAACAGAATCAAGATTGGAGTACTCAACAGACCTGAAGCGACAGTTCGTTCATGTTCTCCTCCCAATCATGTGTCCCGTTCACCCCCGGACTTCCATCTGGATAATACAACCTAACCCTAAACATCGAGTCGAGTGACCATCCACCGACGCCGATCTGGCGCGCATCTTTATCCGGGAGGATGCTCCCCGAACCAAACACGTCCGTCTTTATGTGCATCTCATGCCACGCTAACAGGTAGTTGTTTGTCAGGCTGATGTCCAGCTCATACGCCGCCGTCGAGTTCGCGTTGGTGCTGATTTTTTCGAGGAAGGTGACCTTGTTGTTGACACCCACTGTTGCGATCAAGGGCACGATGAGTCCGCCAATGAGGAACTGATGGTCATGAGCCTCAGCTGCCGAGGGGACAGTTGTTTCAGACTTGCCTCGTAATACCCAGTATTCGCCGGCGTGTTCCAGACGTACAGTGGGGGCCCAGTCCAGTAGTAGGTCGTCAACCTGTTTCCGCCGCCACACAGATGGATAGGATCGCCGGAACAAGCTATGTTGCATTCTGAATCCCGCCGTTGGTAGTGACATCGGTAATGTCACCGCAGACTAGTATCTCAAGCGTTCACCACGGGCGCCTGTCAGGATCAACAAGAGAATGATGACGTACAACACTGTTCTCCGAACTCCAATTCAGCAGCAGGATAACCAAACGCAGCGCACTGGGTCAAACAAGCGTCGACCGTATTGTTTGTCGTCCAATCTAATTCGTATGGGAACACTCTCGTTCCGGACAGCGGCTCGCTATTCGACGAGGTGCATTCAGTATATGACCACTCTGGTAGAGTATAACCACCCACGCGAGACATCCTTGGTAT
The DNA here is from genome assembly GCA_038093075.1 of Boletus patriciae. Lineage (NCBI taxonomy): Eukaryota > Fungi > Basidiomycota > Agaricomycetes > Boletales > Boletaceae > Boletus > Boletus patriciae. The sequence continues at coordinate 14,108 of JBBPRK010001061.1, forward strand.
TTCCATGATCCGGGAAGACTCGTATTCTGAATGGTAGGCACGGGCAACGCCGTAACGCTTGCTGTCGGAAGAATACACCGACAGGCGATTTGGGCCACCACACGCCTCTCTATGCGTCGTTTGAAAACGTCAGGAAGCATACATGGCCGAGGTGCATACTCACGCTGGGTTACCCCCGCATGCCATGTTACAATCACTCGCGGGTGCCTGAACAGCTCCATTCACCAGATAGTCACCGCAGACTGGGAACGGAACCGACCCATAAGCTTATAGTGATGACGCACAACGAACGTAACACTCACAGCATTGTGCACCGTACTCTATCGCTGCGATCGTGAAATTGTTGGCGATGCAGTGGGCAATGCAACTCTCCACAGTCGTCGCGCTGTCGTCGTATTCGTTCCCGATTACCCGTCCGTCAGCGTTGTCCACATAGCAAGCGGCGTACTTCCATGTTCCTGGAAGACCGGTCGTGACAGGAGATACCGTGCTCGCTGCCCTGAAGCTCGCTTGAGCTATCAGCGATGAAAACAGCGTCAGAAGATGCAAGGTAGTCATGCTGATCCTGTGACCGTCTTGTCGCTCACTTTATTCTGGAACATCGTTTTATTGAATCCATTTGAACCCAGTCATCACGTTTGGGGGAATTCTTGAGAAATTTAACAGAAATGCTTTGTTGAGAGCCCAAGGGTACCCTAAAAGCCAAAAATAAGCCAACAGAATTCGGTGAAGAGATTTTATCACCTCGGGTGCCTATGGACGTCCACTGGCACCACACACAGGAACGGACATTAGTGGCCGGGTTTCAAACCATTAAGTAGGAGCCAAGAGACTCCCGGTGCTCGTGGAATATCGGTTTTTACGTGCCTTTGTATCGGGAGGCATGCCATACTATCGTGCCTAGTTTAGTGCAAAAAAACCACTAAATCGAGTCTACAGCTTCAACAACAACAGGTGGATGCTTCAGTAACACATCACTAGTACTTTATCTGTGTATCTATTATCTACGATTTATTCCAGATTTTTATGTTTTTTTGTTGACCAGAGGAAGCATCCCGACGTTGTCTATCTTACTGCAAGTTTTTGTCACGTCCGGGTCACACAATGCCGCACGTTGCGGTTTTAATCTCAGC